>JBBBDQ010001533.1:4505000-4790000 GCA_037127315.1 Ascarosepion bandense | reverse complement strand
AACTTATTTAATGCGAAAAAGGTAGGGTTTTAAGATATAATTTTTTAATATTCGGTTTTAGTGAGAAGGTTGATTTAGTCAGATTTTGATGAAAAAACTATTTATTATTATTATTATTTTTATTTCAGAAAACTGAAGATGTCATGAAGATCTAGAGTAACATATGGAAAGGCAACGTTTTTAAATTAGTTTGTACTATTACTTTAGGACTGAAAATTCTTATTAGGTACGTATTAATGTGTAATTAAGTGGACGGGGAACCAGGAAAAAAGCTCGCCAGAGCAGTTGTCATGAAAATAGTTGTAGAAAAGACAGAGTGAATGATCCGTCACGTCGGTGAGAAAGTAACTGAAGATAGAATGTCAAGCCAGAGCCGATTATATTGCAGATCCTTCTTTGGAATTTGACGAGAACCTCAAGATTAATAGGCGAACCAGATATGACAACGGTATTCAAAACACAGACGAATAGCAAATTTATAAACATGACTCAAATATTTAATTTTGTTTTGGTAAGATATGATTCTTGCAAAAATTAATCATGCCAAAAATTACTTCCTGGAGAGATAAAATGAGCTGACCATACCAGTAGCGGAAAAATGTATTTTTTTGTATAAAAAGCAAGCAATCATGCAGTTAAATCATATATTATTTCATTATCCAATATAACAATACTCGCACCTTTATATTTTGTCTACTCTACTCCTTATTTACCTGTGGATATCTGTGATTTTATTACAATGCTTTGGCCTTTGTCTCTTCATTAGGTGTTCTCCTAATAAAACGGCCGTTCAGTTTTTCATTAGGTATATTTTCATCCGACTAACCTTCAGAAAATTCCGAACTTATCTCTTTATTTAATCTACGTGTTTTCATTTTACTGCATATAACGAGGTAATTCTCGTTTAGTTCTTATTTTTACTATTGCTGAGTTATTGCTCTCTCGTGGTCAGAAATTGAACTCACAATTACTTTACCAAATTTACGGACCAATGCCTTCAACTATTGTTCAGTGGAACTTTTCAAATTGAAACAGAATAGACACCATTCGTATTACATATATTGATAGTTTGAATTTTACTTACCTTTCCAACTTCAGCATTTTTTATCCTTTCCTGGAGATATTTATATGCATATTGTTTCTAAATTTCACTTCTATCACTAATGAGGCACAGAATGTCCTAATTGGAGTAATATTTGTAGAAGATGGTGGTCATTTTATTAGCTTAGTGCTTCTTCAGTGTTTTTGTTGGCTCAGTAAGCTAGTTGAAATTACAAAATAAGATTGAACATTAATATTTAATGTTAATATTTAGCATAATTACTTTTGGCTATTTAATTGTTTTACACAAAAAAGAAGGAAGATGTAATAATTTCCGACTTTTATCTTGAAACTTTCTTTATCTATAAAGGAATCTACAATTTCAGTTCTCACAATATTTATCCAAATCACCATTTCAACGTCGCTCTTTCTCTTCTCATTCGTATTAGTTCACTATTTTCATAAAGGAAACACATAGCAGTATATTCAACATGTGCCTTGAATGAAAATCTGCATTAATTACATAAAATATTATTGAGAAATTAATTGTTTTGTATTTTGGACGCATTTACGTTTTGATTTTACTTCAACGAGAAATTTTAGGATAGTTTCATGCCTTTAATGTTCTTAATATTCTATTGTTTGCATTGCATACACTCGTAGAAACACTGTTTTCCAAAAATTTACATTTCTGAAAAATATCCCGATCATGTTTCCAACTTCTTTCTTGATTTTTGTGCGTTATCTATTCAGTATGTACCAATTTGAATAATAATTTCTCATCACACAGTAAATGTTCAATATATTTTTATTGTTGGGTATATATTACATTATATCCCTTGCAATTTTATATAATGGAAATATATAAATCACTATACTGTTGTCAAAATTTATCCACGTTTTAGTGAGCAGCCTTGTATTTGCAGTAATGAAATGTCATAACATCAAATATGATATTGTAAACGTCTCTAAAATCAAGGAAACAACCCCTGATTTCACAAATAAAAATGGATCATAGGAGAAAAAGTCTATCTTTAATGCTTCCTCAGAGCAACAGAGCATAATCAGATCTGCTATTTAGCCCATAAAATTTTGGGAGTAAAAAAGGTCATTCATACATTTTTCAAGGGTTATTTGCGTGTATGTGGTCCAACCTCGATTCACCGGTTTTTCTGTCCGCATCGCTCACCAATACGCGTCCTGCACAGCCATTTTACTTGCAATCTGGCTTATGAAAAGAACATTTCATACACTGCTGAGATTCGAACAACTTTTGATAGAGAAACAATGTTTATTTTACTGAAATATAACTTCAGTTTATAGGAAATCATAATTATCCACAGGTTTTTTCTTATATTATCTCCCGCGAATCGTGGTTCTTTCTGAAGTGGATAATCCATTGATTTCCGGTTACTTTCTGTACATTTTGAAATTCATGGGAATCTACTAGTGGCTACCAACTAAAGCCACCCTGTCTACCCTGCGCATATTTGCACTGAAGAAGAAATGATTGCGTTGTTTATTGCAATAACGTTATTCTAGAAGTAAAAGGAACAGACTAGTTCATAAATTGAACGTAATTTGCAGGTTTACATTTTCAGTGGGGTCAAAAATACCTTTATATAATTCATTAATTCAATGCTGAAGTCGTAGTTTTACATTACATAGTTCCGCGTAAATAGGGTGAACGTTAATAATATAACAATTGAGTTTAATTGACTAATTATATACTGAAATTCGTACGTTTACTACTGACAATGATTCATGGAGTTACACTTTTCATTCTCTACTTGCCTGCAAACAAGCCTGGAAGAAGAAGCCATCAAGAAAATTATGTCTGCATGATGATGTTTAGTAAAGAAAAAAGACGAAAATAATGACAATTAATACATATTTCCATCGTGTATGTTATAAAATGTTAAATAAAGAAACCTAGCACTTGTTTATTTTGACGTTTCTTTATTGAAATGATATAAAAAATGTAATTCTTAATTTTTAGTTTTATTTAAATCAAATGAGGCTATCTTTTAAACTAATGTTCACGTTTTATTTTCTTTTTTAAAGTATATATACTTGTACATTTGTTCCCGCTGTTTAATAGTTATTAAAAGTTTACTACTTAATATACAAATCATCTTAATGGGTTAAAATTATTACTTATAGAATACAGAATTAGCTCGAGTCTATGTATGAAGTTTCAGTATTAGTATAAATATATACATTTACTATAGAAATATATAATTTAGTGATTGTATGCGAAACGTACGAAATGTCCTGTGATTTTTCCAATCGCTAAATATCAAAGTACACTCTAAGAGAAAACGATGTAAAAAACTGAGGAAAAACTGGAGAAACGTGATGAAAATGATAAAAAGGTGAGAAACACAGGGTTTAAAAAGTGGATAGACAATAATGAATGAACAAAAATAAAATAAATAAAAAAGATTATTTCATTCAAAGTGAAAAAAAAAAACGAAAAAGATACATGCTCGAGATTCGAAAAAGGGTAATGTTCGATCAGGGCGACTGGCCTGGAACCATGGTGGGTGTTCGTTTATATATTCATGTATTCTGTCAGTAAATGTAGACTGCTTTTTTTTCTCTATATCACATCTGAGGGATAATATTGAAGCGATACCCTGAGGCGACAGCTCAAGCCATCTTGATTGTGACACTCTCGACTGGTGCAAGTGGGAATAAAAGAACTAGAGGCAGGGATATTGAGTCTTTGGATGTACTAACGGGAGATTTTTATGCAACGTCGCATACAAAAGTAAATTCATTTTTCTCTCCCCTTCAGCCTTTCAAATACCTTTATTTCACTCTTAAGTGATATATATATATATATATATATATATATATATATATATATATCTGTGTGTGTGTGTGTGTGTGTGTGTGTGTGTGTGTGTGTGTGTGTGCTCGTGAGCGTTGATTTGTGAATGGGAGTGAGAGTTTGTGCGTGCGTGTTTTCAATTAGATGCTCTGAAAACATTTACAGAAAAGGCATCAATACATAAATACAGACATAATATGGTATAGTATCGTTTGTTAATAAAGGTACTAAAAACATTTTGCTTTCGTTCATTTAACAGAATCTTATCAAATTCCTGCTCAACAGTCAAGAATAACTTTATGATCGATCCAATATTTTAAATATAGACGGTGCGATGGATATATTGTCATCTAAATTGCACATAAATGAAAATAGCTTTGACATTTCATTTTAATATATATCTTTACCAAACTTATACAAAAATGTCTCTGAATTCTAAATATAAAACTTATTTAATAAAATTGGCGGTGTCTTTAACATCGATTTCTTTTGGAATCTCCTGCATCTCTTCTGGTCAGTTGTTTAAGTTGGTGAATGCTGTCATTATTCTTGCCTTCATTTTATTGTTGATGTTATAAAAAAGTTTTTTTGGTCTCTCGCTTAACTGCATCATACACATAATAATTAAGAGGTTTGCAATCTGGGAGTTAAGTGGTGAGATTTAAGAAATGATGTGATCGCAGAAATTCTCTAACAATCATGATTAGGTTGTCTTGCTTGTGTGGCATGGTGCAAAATTATGTTGCCAGACACAGAGCTGCTTATATTATCAAAGCACGTGATTGAGACCGTCATGTTTAGCCCTGTGGAAGGATAAATGGGTGCATAACGTCTCGATTGCTAGTGATCACTCTTGACATTATCGTACTCACCACTGGATTGATACCCAAGCAAATGCTAAGCAGTACAACACGCCATGAACGTCTGCTGAAGTGAATTGCGTCATGGTGTTCTTTTCCATACAGGGGGTAATTGAACCTAATATAATATTCAGTCAGGAAATCACAAAAAAAGACAAAAACAAGACGCATGCGCAAAACAGGGACACACACACACACACACACACACACACACACACACACACACACACACACACACACACACACACATATATATATATATATAGGAAAAATTATGTACATGTTCTAAAACATAATTTATAATAAATATTCACAGCTCTATACATCATATATAGAGCACTGTTTTAAATTAATGTTTTGAACGGGAAAAAAATTATTTTCTCTCCTCGTTCTGTACTCACTCGGATATATATATATATTTATATATAAATATATATATTGTAGCGAGTGGAAACTGTTTAAACTCAAACTTGCTGACTGTCAGTGGAATACTGATAGAAAGATATTTAATGTTAATTGTTTTTAATGAAGTCCTCGATATCAAAGATGGAGATAATTAAAAGATTGTCACTTAGATAAGTGATGTTACATACAACATCCCCAGTTCGGTTAGAAGATTTTGTAAACACACACACACACACACACACACACACACACACACACACACACAGACGTGTGTGCGTGAATGTGTATATATATATATATATATATATATAAGAGACTTCATTTTTCAAAGGTGTCCGTTTGAAATCCAATATCGGTTAACGCTCCTTCTAGAAATGTAAATGTTCATGGAAACCTTCCATTTACACTAGTTTGAAAAGGCAGCTTTTGGATTATATCATTATGCTTTTGTTTAGTTACATGTACTACAGATTATGACTTTTTTTCCTTTTAACCTACACAGAAACCATCCAGTGACAATTTAAATTATTTACTAAACGAGTTTAAGTGATAGTCCACAGTATCTTTTGGTGTACTGTATTTTTAATGATTTGCCATTTATATTTTTTTAATGATTTTTTAATGATTTGCCATATTCCTTAAATATTTTATTGAACTTTACTTGTCGTGATCGCTTCCTTTTGTTAAAGAAAAAACTTCCCATTCACTATAGTATTAATGTTTCTAAGTACAGAGTAAATACTTCTAGAGTGAAAAATTTTCTACATGCTCAAATCTACTCAACTATCTACGTTTTTATTTGCCAAAACTGTCTCCAAATATTTAACTGACAATTTTTTAAATCAAGTCAATAGATCTAATCAATATTTGTATACAACGGGTCATGAACAAAAAGATGAGAGCAATCTACCTCAGTGAGTGAAATAAATGGTTCGAAGAAGTTTTGAGTATACAACAGCTTAAACGTCGTTTATTGGCTAAGCAAATTTCATTTGTTTATCAGCGTCCATATGTATTATTTCTGTAAAATTCAATCAAATCTATACAAGATTCGAATAATAATGCCTATTTGTAAGCGTACGTTAGATACATTTAGTACGGATTTCATAAAGTTGGGTTATTTAATGTACTGTTTTAACCTATGTTTATAGGTAAATTATTTTACAAGACACACTCATAATAATTTTTGTTCTAAATAATTATGATATTTTAAATTTAAGTGGTAATTGCAAAATTAATTTGATAGACCGTCTTGTTTCTGTGTATTACAAGAACGTTTAAGAGGTTGTTCAATAAACAGATGCGGGCTTTTAGATTGCGAGACATCACATCAATTTTGCGGTATCTACATTGCACGCACTTGTTAAATCTCATTATCTCAAACTGATGTCAGATATTTTGTTTTTTCTAGTTATATTTATATTTCTGCTTGTCTTATTCCTGATATATTCGAAAGAACAATCAGCAATATTATGGTTTTGACCTGGCATCTCGGCTTCAGTCACTTTCCAATTGCCTTAAATTTGATTACCAGTGAAGTTTCTACAAATACTTTTATGGGAATTATTCGGATGTACCCTTCACTATGGTATCTAGACTTTATAAATTTAAGGGCAGTACTAGCTTGGCAAGTGGGTCTCATCAATAAACTATTGAATTTGGTATATTAATATGTAACATTAAGTTCTAAGCTAATACTTTCTTTCCTCGCATTTCTAACTTGTGGAACTCATTTTCTATGTTTTCCAAGCAATTTTTTTTCAAAAATTCAAATGAAATCCAATTGTTATCTACTGTCTTCCTGAGTACTCACTTTTGTACTTACTTTTCATGATGTTTCTCTTTTGTAATTCATTCACTCCCTTTGTGTCTTACCGGATTTGTTGCACTGCTTTATAAACTCCCTGTAAGCAGTTCATGGAAGACTGGCAGGGAGAACATATTAAGCTAGGAGACAGACACCTACAGTTCCAGTTCACAATTTAATTCTGAACTGATTTTGGTGTCTTGCTTATATTGTGCTCAGTAGTCTTTGATCCATAATTTGTCGTTCCACGGATCTTGTCTCAGCAACGCTATAATAAAGAGCAGCAAAGTTTTTAATGACTTGGCTACTATTGGTCTGGAAACACAATCTGATACATCTCTGAAACCTTGCGTCCATCAACATTCGCACGACAATCTGCTTGTATATATATATATATATATATATATATATTGTAACATTTTTAAACAGAATACTTCTCAGTTAATTTACTACTACATAGGTTAAATGTTGGAAACTAGACACCAATGTACACAAATGACAAAAGTAACCTAGTCTACGTGACAACGCTGTGCTATTTACCAAACATAATTTAAACGTAATCAGGTGAAAACGTAGGACACTAAGGCTTATGTTTCTTTGGAACTTTATACTTGTTTTGGTGTGAGGAAACCTCCGCCAATGTTAATAAAATAATTCTGATAAACTCTATATATCGTAGCTTTTTGAGTTTCACCCATAAAACACGGATATTCAAGACAGTTTTCTAAGAGTAAAGATTGATATTTAAATACTATAGGTAAATATTATCATATATGTAGTTTATAAGTTAGTGGCATATAAAACACAAAAATATTATTGCGTGTACACATATCCATAATTTATCTGTGAAATTTTATGTAAACATCAAAATTACCAGTTTTTATTCTTGCCATAAACTAAAAGATTTAATTCTTCCTGTGTACCATTTATTTATATTCAGCATGTTCCAGTTTATATTTTACCTCAAAGCCTCCCAAACATATCTAGACAGTGTAGTGCTGTTGCCAAAATTACTCAACTTCACACCTCTTATACGGTTGTAGTATCACTTTTTAAAATCCTCATTTCGTGAAATCAATACATGGTATTTTGATATGCCAGTAAATTAGACATTTATTGTATATCTTATGTTACAAGTTAAAAGTTCTGCTGAGGGACTGCAGCTATTAAGATTGTATTGGTGTTCATAAAATATTCTAAAATCTTTCTTAATTCAGAAATATTTGCTCGGCATTCAAAAAGAAACAGATACTACCGAGCATGACAACTGCTTTTTCCAGAGTGTATCTTGAGTTGTTAGCTCATTTATAGTTTTTATTTTATATCAATTCTATTTATCCTATACTGAAAACCAGCATCATCAACGTACTTAATTAAGTATATGTATATAAATTTGGTTCACACTGTCGTGCTATACAATCTTTCTGTCAAAGAATCTGTCTTACATATCAAATATTCCATTAATTGTTTTTGAACTTTCAAATTGCCTTGTGCTTTTTTATAAAATCCAAAGAAAAATCAACAGTATCATTAGCTCTGTTCTGGTGTCTAGGTTTCACTCTCTTTTCCATTATCATAAGGTTGTCTCTCATTACTTTTTCTACAAATACTTTCATGGTAATTATTCGGATGACCACTTTACTATGGCATATAGACTTTATGAATTTGAGCAAAGTATTAGCTAGGTCTCATCAATCTACAGCTAAAGAAGTAACATTTAAGTTCATGATAACAGACCTTTTCTCGCACTACTCACATTTAGAACTCACATTCGGCTCTATGTTTTCCAGCCAATTCAAATGTTGAATGCAATATCAATGACTATTCACGTTTTTTTCTTGTTACTCTTTGTTGTGGGATCTCCACTTTTTCCATGATAAATGACTCGACTCGACTATACATATACACCTGCCATAGAGAGAACTGTGACTGATCCGTATGTTACCGAACGATACCAAAGTTACAAAGAGAATACCGCGTCAGTAATCATCATAGCTCTGAGTTCCACTCAGCTAGAAAAATATTACACAGATATATTATTTCCAGCACGGCTTCATTTCAAAGACTTCAAGTTTGTATAATTACGCTTAATATAAGCTATTGTTCTATCTCAAATATCTGTGTCGTTGTTCATTATTTTGTATGGTTCCTCACCCGGATCCACAACACTCTTCTTTCGTTCTTGCTCCCTAGCGATGTTTTTGGTTTCTGTGCACACGAGTGTGTGTGTCATTTTGTGTTTGTCTGCGTATTTCTGTTCCTCATTTGGATACTGTTAAGTAAACTCTATTTTAAATTTATCACCTAAACCGCAATGCGAAAATTTACAATGACGTTAGCCTCATCCAGGATAACATTTTAGCTCTTCATAGTTCACACTACTTATCATGAAAATTTGATGAAACTTTTCCTCAACATCCAGCAACAAATTAACGCTGACCCGCGCACGGTGTGTACTCGATTACTTGTCTCACTTTACTGTCAACGGGCGTGTTCCATATCTTGAAAAATATTTATTCCGACCGCATTTAAATACAGAATGTCTAAATTTGTAAATTATAGTATTCACTGTATTTTTCTGAAATTTATTTATTTCGGTAACTATCTCTCTTCAAGTAACACTTGCAACTTTCTTTCTTTTATTCTTCTTTCTCATTTCTTTCTAAATATTCTTTAACGAAATTTCAGCACAAGCAAGGCAATAACCCACTAGAACAGAAGAGGTTACTATGAAAGAATAAGTAATATTTTATTATAAAGAGGGAATAACAGTAATTAAGTCTGCAGAGGATAACGATTGATATTGCTTTTAATTCTTGAAAAATTCTACATGAAACTGTTAGAATCGGCGTTACGATTACATCTAGCAGTTTCAAAAGTAACATGATGAGACTTAACTGTTCGTCTAGTCAATCAGTTAACATCCGTACCTGATATACACTTTGGCAGTCATGTTAATTTCTGTAATTTATTGCCATGAACAACAGAGGTAACTGACAGGTCAATTCGGCCGTGAAAGACGCAAATAAACGACAAACCTGGTTGACAGATATACACATCTCTCTCCCCATGTATAACGGTTACACATCATAATTATCGCACGTTTCAACGCTATATCATGTACGGATTAATTCATCGGATGACACAGACGCTATATTGAAGATAACGAAAGCGTTACGCCGCAACATTTTGATCTGAAATAGAGGATTATCAAAGTAAACAGATATGTTGATTCAAATGTAAATAGACTCGTTAACTGAGATATTGGAAGCGTTCATCTGTCCATATAAATCTATTGATTAAAATAATGCGTTACAGAAATATAAGACCCTCGTTCTATTATTCTTATATCGTTTATAAGTTATTTTGAATATCCTAACAATGAAATTAATGAGTATATATGTTTTGACGAACGCGCTATATCCAAGAGCAGAGGAAAGTAATTAAAAGGTTCTCGCTATATTTTCCTGATAAACATTACAAATGCAAAAGTAATACATCTCCGATAAAACATTAAAACCAATTATTAATCTTAGCAATGATACAATTTTTTTATTTTTATTTTTGCTAAGCCTGATAGAATTTTATCCTTAAATTATTGATGTCCTTTCCTTTAAACACTAGCTACTCCGGCATATACGCATCGCTCATTCTACAATGAATTAGATTACTCTAGCAATTGGGCGTGTTTATACGCGCTAAAAAGCCTGCCTTCTTCTACCGGACGCTCATGGCCTAGGTAGAATCGCCGACTGACGCCGAATCGGAAATAAAAATCTGTAGCCTGATGTTAGACATTATGAAATGATATTAAAAAGCAAAGCATCCGATTTCGCTCCCGTTCGTCGTGCCTCTAAGGGAGATTTAATTTGGAATTAAAATAGTGCGTCATCGAAAATAAGGTGAAAAAATGTGAATGCAAAGAAGTAGAGGCTAATAATATCGAGCCCCAACAACTCACGCTGTTTGTACAGCAACGGCTTGCGGGACCCGATATATAAAGCCTCCAGCACCTTAAGATGCAATGAGTGTGATCGGGTCACAACAGTGAACCAATTATTACTAAAATTAGCTGCGCAATTTTTATTTTTTAGCAGGTGCTCGCAAATGACGGAACCGTAATTATTTAGAGTCCATTTCGAGGCAATGTGTGGTTTCTTTTTTCAGTGGAGACAGGTTGCTTTATTCTCATGCCAAGACACTGAGTTGTTCTTCCAATGTAGTTAGCTCCGCAGCTACAATTATATTTATAAATTATGCAATTAATTTGGTGGAAAGGAAGAACATCCTTGTGTACAGAACACGAACATGGGCCGTGTTCGAAATACTATGCGTACCTCGGCCGAGAAAAAACAACAATGAACTTCAGATGAAATCTATCTAGCAATGCTTTCACACTTTGATCCAATGCAAGGAAGTTTCACATAAACAGGGCATTTTTTAGCAGTAATGAGCTTATCTTTTATTTAATTCAGAAACTTTGTTCCGGATGACCTAAGAAACAGTTTCGGGTGAATACGTTTAGCTGCATAAGGTTTCCTTCACAAAATTAATTTCATCATCCAGGAAAATCTCAGAACATATCATTAATGCCCTGTGAACAAGGCTTCTAATAATGTTTATCTTCCCTTTTTTAGAACAAATAGAATCCCAGCGCGTATATAATCCCGCAAATGTGTGTTTGGTAGTCTGAGGTGAGACAAGTTGTAGGTGTCCGATGTACTAGGACATCTAAAAAAGCTAGTTGAGAATTTGATTCTTTCTCAACAGTAAACCTCAGTGCTGGATGGATATTATTAAGAAATGAGAGAAACTGGTCTGATTCAACTTCAACATCAAATAAAAAACGTGTCATCCACATATCGACAATACAGTTGAGGGCGAAGTAAATTACTGCGTATTATCTCCTCGTGAAAATACACAAAAATATTGACAAGTGCTGGATCCAAAGGAGATCCCATCGCCACCACGTCAATCTGTCGATACATAGTATTATTAAAACTTAATTCCACAGATGACGTAGCAAATTTCATTAACTCCACAAAAACCGATTCAGGTATACTAGGTAGAGACAGAATTAGGATAAAGTAAATCACAGCAGATATCTATTGTCTCCAAAAGAGGAACACAAGTATATAAGTAAGAAACATCAAAGGAACACATGAACGTATCTGAAGAAGATAAATTTTGGATGTGGTCGACAAAAGAAAAGGAACCCTTCAAACAAAATCCACTTAAGTGTTGCAACACTGGTTCAAAAAGCCATTTGCTACTTTTTGTTGTGCTGATCTATATAACCGGGGACGAATATATGTGTAACATCAATCTACAGATTTATATATATATATATATATATATATATATATATATATATATATATATATATATATATTAAGTCAAAACAATTATGATAAGATTATTATTATTACTAATGTTATGGTTATTGAATGATTTCAGCATGACAAATTAGAGAATGTATCAGTCAGTTAAGTGCCATACTAAGTTAAGTGCCAGTTAAGTGCCAGTCAGTTAAGTGCCATAGATTTACACATGAGCGATGGCATAGCAAAGTTCATATGGTGTCTCTCTATGTCAGGTTTATTAATTTTTACTGAAAATATATTCTTCTACATAGTGCACGTTAGTTTGTACTCCATGATATCCCCAGCAGCTGGAAGAGCTCATCCGTGACTTTTCTTATTTAAATTATGTTATTTTTTTGATATCTTGAATTTATTTGATGTGTTTTAATTTGCTGTTACCATATAGCGGCAATTACGCTTCTCAGACCAATGATCAGGTGATTATATAACTGCATACGTGCTCGTTGTTTTAAACGTTTGAATTTTTAATATTGTTTTATATTTTGGTTATGCATATGTGAAGAACACTTAAAAGATTACTTAAAGATTAAGTAAGACTAAAGATTAAATGATAGTTTTAAGAAAACTTAAAGATGAAGTAAATTTTCCGACATTAAATCTTCTCTATTGTACAACAGTAATCCTGTTTTGTCTTCCGATACCAATGGGTAGGCCTATACTTACATCATATTTATCCATAGTCTGGATCAGAATGATCCCTACTAACAGATGATTGACATCTACCAAGTGTTCATATAAATATGATAAAAATATACAAAAGAGAAATTATAATCTGAAATAGAAATAAAGGCATTGATGTCATATTGATCATGGTAATCTACGATTTGAATTGATTAAATGCTAAACACTTCACTTCGGTGTATGGATCAGTTATAACAAAATTTTTATAGGCAATATGAAAACTGAACATAAGAATACGACCTGAGCTAGTGATAGTCTGAAAATCTGAAAACTCGAGTTATGTTCTTAAATAGCTTCCTCAGACCGAGACTTTCATATAGATTTGATTTATGTTGCCAAACCTGTTCAGAAATATCTAAATTTTCAACTGTACTCAAATGATATATAAGATCAATGGTTAACAGCTTTAAGAGACTGAAGAATCTGGTTCTTTTGAAGACTAAACATCCTTGAATATTGTGCATTGGTACTACTCAAATACAAACAGTGAACTGCATCATATAACTGAAAACGCATCATTTGTGACATTTCACCAACAGCAAAAACTAAAGTGAATATAACGTATAAATCGAAGAACTAATCAAGATGTTGACAACACTACAACAGATGTTGACAATACTACAAAAGACTAAGAGGGAAGATCCTATAAATACTGAAGAGAGCTATAAAACCCCTTGGACTTAAGAAATCTATATTCATGAAAACATTTTTAAGAAATAAATTTGATAAATTTCAACCGTCAACAGCACTAACGTCGCGGTCAATGAATAACGAATGTTTCATTATAACGATACTATATTAACACCAATATTATGCAAATGAAACTTTGTTATTATAAGCAATAATATTAAATAGGTTATCTTACAGGGCTGTTGTATAATACATAAAACAATTACTGCTAAAATATTTAAAAAACGTTGTTTTTGTTAAAATAATTTTATGAGTTATGATTTTATAATTTTATAATTTTATTGAATTTAAGATATTTTGTTAAAATTTGATTTTGCGAATCTTGAAAGCAATTTGTTTTGAACATCCTTCCCAATTTTCTTCTCTATAATTTGACACTTTATCATTATAACTTCTTTGAGATTTCAAGAAATCCAATATATTTTTTCTGTTAATTTCTAATATTTTTCATGCTTTAATTTCATATTCTTTTTCCTTATGCGTACAATTGTGGTCTAAATTTATACGACCGAAAATGAAAGGATTTTCTAGATATAACTTGCCCTTCGCAAATATCGCTAAAACTATGACTCTTCAGACATATATTCAGTAATATTATCCGATTTTTTGCTAATCAACACTTTCGAAGAAACTTATTAGTTGAATGTGAGTGCTCGTAATATCAATTCATATAAAATACTATAAACTGAAAGATATTTCACGCTTTACCTTATGTCGTTGTATAACGATCAGTGTTAAACGCTCAAACAAGTCACTTTAAAAAGGTTTGTTGAGATTCAATTTCTGTCATTAAATTTTGCATTTGATTAGATTAAATGATGTAAAACTTAGTTTTCTATCATAACATGATCATTTTTCACAGTTGGATAATTGTTAGTACCACTAAAATTAGGATATGTGCGCAGAGTTCAAATATCAGGAGAAGCAGTTCAGATACAGTTCACTTCATACGAAGGTTTTTGAAAGAGGTAGACATTTATCAGCTCGCCCCACTTACTATCGGTTAAATAGCAAAGTAAAATCTATTTTTCTCTTGTTTGACAACTAGTCCGAGAAAATAAAAATAGATATATTAATGATTGACAAACCTAAAAATTGATGTGAATAATGATCTTAATAGATATATACGTTTGATAGTGTTTAACATTAATATCTGCTTTGTCCATGCATCTAATAAACGATAAGCTTGATAATAATATGAAGCTGAGCACATTTGTCTTATAAATACTTGGTGCAATAGATTCATTTTTATTTTTTTTATATTTATTATGACCTAAATGCTACACTAAGTCTAGTAAATAAAGGGAATTACAATAGCATAATTCATACCAAACCATTTCGCAAAATGCGTGTCTATTGTTGGAAGCACAATCTCTGTCAAATTATTGTTCCTTTTATTTTACTACAGAATTGGTACTTTAGATCCAAATTGCGTACCCTACCGTTCTGATCAAAACATTGACCACCAAATGTGCGTGTGAACAGATTGAACTTCAAGGGCGTTGAATGTTGAATATGATGCATTTTCTTTTCTTTGTTATACCTTTTTAGATATAAGACCGATAAACGTTCGAAGAGAGAGTTTTTGAAATGTGATGAGGCCTCACCGCTCCCACATAACCATGTGATGGTAAGTCTCTGGTGAAATTCTTCCTCTCTATCCTTCCACTCTCTCTGTCACTATCTATCGCCCTGGTTTGATCCGAAATGCTTCAACCAGTTTATCTTCCAACTGAATAAGTGAAGAAGAGGTATTTCAGAAAACTTTCTCCGTTTATTCAGTCTTTTGCAGAGACTGAGACTTAGACGGAGACTGAGTTCGCGAGAAGACTGAGATGACACGAAATCTTAATTACTTAGTTAAAATAGACACGTCTCAATTTCATTAAATACTTCAATACCCAGACTAAGATCTACTTTAGGCGCCCATAGATATTAAGTCATTTTAGTGTGAATTATTGCATGTCGTGTCCTCTCAGTTGTGATGTTACAATAATAATAAATTCACAAGAATATTCATTTTTTGCTATTATAAACGTTATCGTCAATTATATGATGTCTCTCTAAGCGTTGGTTAGATATGGCACAATGCTGAAAGTATAGCGTACCCAATGAGAATTGAACTAACTACTCAGTCATAATCGTTCAAGCAAAACAAGATTTCTCCCCAATAAACCACACCGCAGATTCTACTTTTTGTATTATATACGCGTATTCGATGCATGGTTTGGTTTCTCAAATGGTAAAATTAACAAAACTAAGAAAGCATATTACAGGAATGTGCCTCCTATATGAATGCATCCTGTACTTACATTAGGAGGCACAACATTTCTGAAATCAGCACATCAATATATATATATATATATATAGAGAGAGAGAGAGAGAGAGAGAGAGCAAGAAAGAGAAATGAGAGAGAGAGAAAGAGAAAGAGAGAGAGAGAGAAAGTAAATTATTTTTTTGATCGTAAGTTATTTTTGTCGGAATAACATTTGAATCATTTTTAATTGACATTTTGCAAACAAAGTATTTTAGACTATATAGTTTCTTTTTCTGGCTGAATTATACCATTGAATCCTTAGTAATAAGTGTTTATACAATCAAAATGTGTAAAAACCGTAATGCATACAATCGGTAATCAATTAATTCGTAAAATAGGAAAACCGCACGATTTTATTTTCTGTAGCAATTAACGATAGATTTATCCGTGCCCAAATCCAAAATTGATGAAAAAAACTCTGAAATATAAATTTATAATTTAAAAGTAAACTCTTAACTTGTGCGACCAATAAAATATGCACACATATTTCTATAAAATTACAAAGCATATTTTGTGTGTTCAAGTGCATATGCATACACACACACACATACACACACATACACACACACCTTATATATATATATATATATATATATATATATATATATATATATATATATGTGGTGTATCGAGGCAGCAGATACTTTTCAAAACATATACTGTTAAATATACCAGACAATGAATGTCTAATAGGTTGAAGCATGACCCGTTGTAAACATCGTATGATGACTTTAATTTCAGGTGAAAATAGACAAAAATTGTCCAGCATTTCTATGTTTTTTGTTACGCTGGTTTTGTTAAGCTTTTGGCTAACATATCAGTGTTTATAAGAGCGTTAACATAAAAACATCTGCCATCGAAGATTATTTTATATTTTGTTGATATAAAACATTGCTAAGAAACGACAACAGTCACCGAATAGCAGACGCAGTTCGTAAATTTTTAAAGCGGTTGTATGACGTCACACCGCTTGAGAGAGCGAAATGCTAATAGAACAATATGTCTAAATGCAATGTAATGTAGTATGACCAGATTGAAATGTGATTTTAAGTGTGAGTTGTTTTGATTTAATGTATCTGAAGTTTCTTTTCACTGCGTGTCTTGTTCGAGTTGAAGTATTTGTTGGTATGAAGTTTTGGGATCATTTAATAATGCGGCATCATGTAACTTAAATTTAGTGTATCGAGGCAGAAGACAATTTTTGAGCGTTCAGCCACAATGAAGGTGCAGTACGGCGCTGGAGTTCATTAGATATTTTGCTTAATGTGTTGTTAATTCAAAACATTGTTGTCACGCAAATCTGAAACAAGATAAAAAGATATATTTAATATGGTTGTTATTTTCTGTCAAATTAAAGTTAATCCAGATTGTAGTGTACACCTCTGTACATCCGGTAAAATATCTGTGTATTCTATATAGACATTAGTTGTACACATATTCGATGATATATAGACACATATATCCATATATTTTTCTGTATACCTGCGTTTTATATACTTATTCCTACGTATTTATATTTACTTATGCTGAAATATTTATGATTTAATGCGGGACCAGATGAAGCCAAAGTGTTAAACTTTTTAAAAGAATATAATGTAATTCACCGAGAGCTGTTGTTCAAATAAATCAATTAAAATTCTCAAACGTGCGTCTAAAACTGTAACTAAAAATAACAGTAATATATTCCATTTTTGCTTCGAATTTAAAAAAAGAAATTCAACCATATATCTTGTGCATTTAGAGATTAGTATTGTTGAGTACTGAATACTTATGTTTCTTGCTTATATTTATGGATTTTTCTACATTTCTTCAGAATCATTTTTATCCAGAAAATTTTCGGGTTTTTCAATGAACATTGAGCCAAAAAAGAAAGTTGTGATAATACATATATAATCACATGTTTATTCGTAATTATCATGAGCTGACAAGCTGTTACACATTTTCAAACAGAATTCAATCACGAAAGTCGCAAATTAATGTTTAGAAAATGGTTTTTTAGTCTCATACTAAAATATTAATCTATTCATATATATATATATGTATATATATATATATATATTTCACCCCAAGCAAGGCAGTCCACTGCCACTCTTGCGCTTGCGGCTACATAGGGGAAGTTAAAGAGAAAGAGTGGTTAGATATAGGAAATGTCAGAAGGTGGGTGATAGCTGGGTATGCATACGGAGGCTGGGAGTTGGGTGGATGGGAAGACTGTTTGAAAGAATGGAAGCGAGTTAGTGTGTTAGGAGGTGTCTCTTGACCTTATATTTAAACTCCTGGAGATTGTAGCCGTCGGGGAAGCAGTCATGTGGAAGGGAATTCTACAGTCGAGAAGTGCGAGAAAAGAAACTATTGGAGTAGAAGTTGCGGTTGCATTTTATCGGTTTCACTGTGAAAGGGTGGGATCTAGTTTCTAATCTAGTTTCTCGCGCAAATTCGTACCTAGGGGGCACCAGTGATCTAAGTTCATCGGAGCAGAAGCCGTGAAAGTATTTATAGAAAAGACACAGGCAAGCCACGTCACGCCGGTGAGGTAGAGACTGCAGGCGGTCTGCCAAGTCGGTATCGATAACATTACAGACCCTCCGCTGTACCTTGTCGAGAAGCCCGAGGAGAATAGCAGGGGCACCCGACCGGATATGGCAGCAGTATTCAATACACGGGTGAATGGTAGATTTATAGATGTTCAGGATAGATTCAGACGGAAAAATCTTCCGGGCCTTGCACAGACAAGCGGATTTAGCAATGGATTCGATATAGTCATTCCATTTGAGGTCCGCTGAAAATGTGAGACCAAGGAGGCGTAGTGCTTTACTCTCTGGGAGGCAGGCCTGGTCCATGCTAATGGGAGCTAGGTGCGATTGTCTATGATGGTTAATTGATAGTAGCTTCGGTTTAGAAGCATTAAAATTTATTAACCATTTCTTACCCCAGTCCACTACGGATTGGAGGTCCTTTTCAAGCTCGGCTGCAAGGTTAGCTTTGTCGCCCACACCAGATTTTTGATCGAGGCGAGAGTAAACTGTGGTGTCATCGGCGTACACACCTACTTGGGATCTTAAACTATCAGGGAGATCATTAATGTAGATCAGAAAGAGCGTAGGACGTAGGATAGAGCCTTGAGGGTCATGCGCGTTCGTATGGTAGTTCTGGGAGGCATGTCCGTTTAATACCACTTTCAATGTGCGGTTAGATAGGGATGACTGGATTAGTTCAAACAAATGTCCAGTTATACCATAGCTCCGCACTTTGCATAGAAAGCCAGCATGCCAAACTCGGTCGAACGCTTTAGAGATATCCAAGGCGACGGTTCGGGCTTCGCCATTCCTGTGGAGTGCCTGGTATATATACTCGGTGATGGTCGTTAGCATATCAGCAGTAGACCTGTTGAAGCGGAAACCATACTGCTTGTCCGAGAGAAGCCTGTGTGCTGTGAGATGCTGAACCACTTCGGTGTTGATAATGGCCTCGAACACTTTGCCAAAGATCGAAATAAGGCTGATAGGGCGGTAATTTGCGGTGTCCGAGGGTTCTCCAATGTTTTTGAGTATAGGAACTATAGAGGAAGATTTCCAACAGGCAGGAAAGCAGGAAGCAGATAGGCAGAAGTTGTAGAGCTTAGAAAGAACAGAGGAGAGTTCAGGGGAACATTTCTTTAAGACTATGATTGGGATTCTGTCCCCTCTGCTCGCTTTGTGAGGGTCAAGATTATCTTAGAGACAAGCGAGGGTGGAATGTTGACGTCATTCAGTTGAGTCTCAGTTCTAGGTGAGACGTCGGGTGTAAAAACCCCAGACGAGTCCACACTCGAATTGTTCGAGAATCTCCGGTCAAAGCATTCAGCCTTTTCCGCTGAGGAGGTGAGGACCTCCATATTATTGATTATTGGGGATATTGTGGACTTGCTCTTGTGAAGTACTCTTTTACAGAGTCGCCAGTAGTCTTTGGGGCCGAACTTAGCGGATGCTATGCGTTGCTTCATTCTGGCAGCAAACAACATCTTAGCTTCGTTAAGTATCTTTTTACACTTATTACGAGCTGAAGCGAAAAGGCGCCTGTTTTGGTCCACGATAGAGTCGGAAGAAATGATTCCGGTGGGCAATGGCGGCCGAGCAAGCGGGCGAGAACCATGGAGACGAATGAGACTTAAGCAGAAATTTCCTGGCAGGGATGAAGGCATCGATGCCAGCCTTAACCCAGGAGGAGACCTCGAATGCACATTCTTCGATGGGAAGATTAAAACCTTGTTCTATGGGACGTCACAGAGGGAGTCTCGGAACGAATCGTAGTCTGCACTTTGATAACAGTAGCATATTCTACTGGTCTGGGTTTCTTGGGTCGGGTGGGAGTGGAATGAAATGTTGACGGAGACTACGGTGTGGTCAGATTTTCCGAGTTGGCAAAGTTGTCTGGTAGTGCAAGAGTCTGAGATGGAAGTGAAGCAGAGGTCTAGCAGTGAGTCCCTTCCGTTGGGGTTGTCGGAGAAAGTCCACTACTTGCGTAAGGGTTTGGGTGATTGAAAAATTCATGGTGTGCACACCAGCATGGTCGGTGACAGAGTTTACAGCCACTTGGTGTGGCGGGCGTTAAAATCACCAAACACAAATATATGGGCAGAGGGAAGGGAAGAAATGGCTTTGTCGATATTGTCAGAGATGCTGTCAAGTAACGAACAGTCAGAGGAGGAAGGGGAGCGGTAGAGAAAGAGGAGATAGCTAATCAAGCTTAGAAGTGAGAGACGGAAGCACATGAAAGAATGATCCAGTGATTCAAGAGATGTCACCCTAGCTAGGAGAAGTTCGCTGTCATACACACCAAGCCCATGCATATGAACATTAGAGTCCTTCCTGAGGAAGGGAAGTTAGCCAGGAACATAAAACTCAGTAGAGAGGATAGAAGGGTCAAGGTTAGTTTCACATAGGGGTAAGATATCAGGTGATTTAGTGTGAAGGAATGATTCTACGCTGAGAAAGTTAGTGCGGATACCACGTATGTTAGTGAAAGAAATGCAGACAGGTTATATATATATATATATGTATATATATATATATATACAAAACAGTTATTTCTCAGAACAATATTAGCCCAGTAAACAGTTATATTGAGAAGTGCTGAATATATAATTAAAGAAATATTTAATAGGTAGAGCTTTTAAATATACAAATTATGAAGATCAGTCAATTGTGCTACCATGATTTAAACTTTTCAGTACAGTCAAACGTTATATATTAGCTGATTATCCAATGCACTGAGTTGTCTTGTGGTGAGTCTGTAGGATCGGTCAAGGCAAGATGCTAAGACAAGCTTGGTCGAGAGTTACCACGTAATTGTGGGATGAGTAATCTTTCAAAAATGTCCCCATCGCCTGCATTGATGTTCACACAGGAAAGAAAACCTGACAATTTGTCACAACGCACTCCAGTGGGGAGCAGTATAAATAAAAGCTGATGACCCAACGCAGCTTTGTACCGAGTTAACAAGTAAGCGGGGGAAGGGTTTATATTTGACCAGTTACACAAGCATCTGCACTCGGGTCTTCCACATAAAATACCGAAATTGTGTCACAACTCACTCCAGTGGGGGCGTGCAGAGTGAATAGAAAATGATTATCCAACGGTTTTTGAGCGCATAACAGAAATTTTAGAACAAATAATGGGAATTTCATTATAAGACTAGCATGTTGTCTAGCTACAAAATGTATTTTCTAATGTGTATACATCAGGAAATTATTTCGTACCTTTCATTAAGCCACGTTTCTCGTTCTGGAAATTATACTATACGTATGATTTCTTCTTGGCACAGTCTGCAGACATCACCACTGTTGTAAGGTTTGGCTTTTATTAATATACTTAAGATTACAAGATCGTTCCATTTTTTAAAGTTTTATCTATATATCTTTCTAATCATTTCACCCCAAGCAATGTAGAACTGCCACTGGTGCGTAGGGGGTTACATAAGAGTTGAGTGATGAGAAAATGTGGAAAAGGTTACAAGAGAGTCAGTGGATGAGTAAGAAAAGGATGAGAATACAAGTGTGAAGATGGCTGCATGAGAGTGGAGTGGAAAGGAAGAAAATGATACAAAGTTAAAGGAAGATAGTCAATAAGATATTAAATGGTAATTGCCTTTGCATTTAAATTCTTGGAGGTTGTAGCTTTCACGGAAGCAAGGATATGGAAGGGAATTCTACAGGCGGGAAGTGCGAACAAAAAAGAAGTGGAATAGAAGTTACGATTACATTTGATTGTTTTCACAGTAAAAGTGTGAGACTTAGCTGCTAGTCAAGTAACTCGCCTAAATTCATGCAGAGATAAGACCAGGGAGCTAAGCTCATTGGAGCAGAAGCCGTGAAAGTATTTGTAAAAGAGACAGAGGGAAGCCACATTACGTCGGTGAGAAAGTGACTGGAGTTGAGCTACATAACAGATTCTTTGCTGAATTTTCTCAAGAATCCTGAGATGAGGAACAGGAGCAATCGACCAGATGTGACAACAGTATTCAATGCATGAGCAGATGGTAGATTTATATATGTATAGGATGTATTTAAACTAGAAAAACTTTCTGGCCCTACAAAGGGAACAAACCTTCCGAGCATCAGATTTAGCTATGAATTTAAATTAGTCATTCCACTTGAGGTCTTCTGATAGATTTAAGCTTAAGGGGCAGTGTTTTGCTTTCAGGAGGACAAGCATGATCCATTTCATGGGTGGAAGCAGTTTTTTATAATTGTTAAAGTATAGTGGTGTCGTTTTGGAAGCATTTAAATTTACGAGCCATTTCTTATCCCAGGCCACCACAGAATTGGAGGTTCTTTACAAGATCAGCAGCAAAGTTTGCTCTGTCAGCCTCAGCAAATTTCATATCGAGGCGGAATAACTTGTTGTGTCGTCAGTTTGAATGCGTAGTTGGGATCTTATTCCATCGAGGAGATCGTATCTAAAGATCAGAAAAAGCGTAAGTCCTAGGATAGAGCCTCGAGGGACACCCGCGTTCGTATGATAGTATCTGGAAGTATGCTCATTATATAATACCTTCATTACCCGATTAGAAATTAAAAACTGGGTTAAGTCAAACAAACATCCAGTTATACCATAGCCATGTATCTTGCGTAGAAGGCCAGTATTCCAGACTCTGTCAAATGCCTTGGCGATATCTAGTGCAATAGCTCGAGCTTCGCCGTTCTTATCGTGAGCTTGATATATATACTCTGTGATAGTCGTTAACATAGCAGTAGACCTGGTGAAGCGGAAACCATAATGTTTACCGGAGAAGAGGCCATGGACTATGACAGGTTGAACCACTTCAGCATTAATATTAGCATCGAACACTTGGCCAATCATCGGTAGGTGGCTGATACAGCGATAATTGTAGGTCTCAGAGTCTTCTCCATCGTTCTTAAATACAATAACCACAGAGGTGAACTTCCAGCAGGCAAGGAAGCAAGAAGGCAGTAGCCGTAGATTTTGAGAGAGGAGAATTCAGTAGCACATTTCTTCAGGACAACGATTGGGATTCCGTTAACTCCTCTCACCGTATGGGGATCAAACATTGTAATTACGTTAGAGAACAGCAAGGGAGCAACGTGAATGTCACTATTATGGTCAGATGCGTGTCTCTGATAAAGCCAGAAGTAATTCCTATGGGAAAGAAAAGCCGAGCAAGCAGAGGAGAACCAGAGGGACGAATGGGTTTTAAGTTGTAACTTTCTGGCTGGGATAAAAGTATCAATGCCAGCTTTAACCTATGAAGAGACCTCGGAGGCACAGTCTTCAACGGGAAGACTAAAAAGTTTGTTCCAAGGGCCGTCAAACTGGTAATCTCGTAACAAGTTCCTAGTCTGCTCTTTAGTAGCAGTAATATATTCTACTAGTCTGGGTTTCCTGAGAGGAGAAGATGCGAAAAGATATGTTAAGGGAAACCACAGCAGGATCAGAGTTTCCAAGAATCAGAGCTGCTTAACATGGAAAAAGTCGAGGATAGAAGTGAAACAGAGATCTAGCAGTGAGTCAGTTCCATCAAAGTTATTAGAGAAACGCGTGGAGAAATAAGCTACTTTCGCAAGTGATTGAGTGATTGAAAAATTCCTAGTATGGACATCAGCAAAAATATGTGACAGAGTTTTTCAGTCATTTGGCATGGTGGATACTAAAATGTCCAAGAAGAAATCTATGGGCGAATGGATAAGAGGAAATGGCCTTATCTATACTTTTAGAGAGTACGTAACAATCAAGAGAAGAAGGGAGCGGTAGAAAAAACATATAGCTAACCAAGTTTGGTAGAGAGAGATGGATACACTTTTAGAAATGATCAGATGATCAAGTGAAATCACCCTAGCTAGCGGCAGATGTTCGCCGACATAAATACCAATTGCATGCATATGGAAATTTAAGTACTTTCTAAAGAAGAGAAGGTAACCAGGGATATAGAAAACAGGGGAAGGAATAGAGGAGTCACAAATATTTTAAAAGATGTCAGATGAGTTTACTTTCATGAAATATTTAACGCTTTAAAATTTGGTAAGGATACTACGTACGTTCGAGAAAGAGATGTTAATAGGTTTAGGTGATTTATATTTGGCGGTTAAGTGTTAGTTCTTACTTAGTGTGATATAATAATTAATGATTTTCTCAGTAGTGAAAGGCCTACAGTTAGTTGCCAAATGCAATATGTATAGGAAGGAAACGGGCGCAGATTGCAGCATAAGGTTGGTCCACCAGAATCACTTGCAGAAAACTCCCAACCATGCGTGACATGGCACTATAAGTTACCACAATATTATTTAACTGTTGATCAGAGCAATTTCTCAAGACGGTACGCTAGAGTTCGGGCTCTTAACTACCAGTCAAAAGCACCAACGAGAAAACTGCCTACCCGATACCCTCAGAATGAAGGGATGTCACCAGCATAAGCACATATTACAAAAAGCTTTACTTAGAAATTCAAACCAATATATAAAAAAAAGACACCCGTCCTGTCCGGACTCCTAAAAGAAATAACTCATATTTTAAATGACACAAGTATGTTTTAAATATTATCCGAAACTATATGAGCCAAAAATTAGAAAATTTTGCTTTTCCATTAGTATATCAGTAAATATTAATTACCCCAAATTTCTTCCTAAGATAAGAAAATTCATTTCATTTGCAGCCTGTATTGCAAATATCAGCAAATACATTTCAACCGTGCACCGTCTTAGTTTGAGTAGCGTTCATCATTCTACCAGTGTTATTATATAAATATAATAGCATAAAACTTGTCGCTAAGTTTGTTCCCATGTGAATAAACATACATAATCATGTGATCGGACGCCTACTCAATATCACTTCATCTACAAATCCATCAGCTTGAAGAGGTTTTATGATAAGATAATGTCCCAATGAAATGACGAAGTAGTTCATCTTGTTCAAAATACGACTGTTCCTCTCATTATAATAACAAAAATTATTGGAATCTCTAATATTTCAAGCGTATATATATATATATATATATATATATATATATATATATATATATATATATATATATAACTATTCCAGTCTATCTTATTAACCCGTTTCTAAATGTTTGCAAAAGTAGAATTTAAATATATTGAAGGTGTATAGCATCCATTTTGAAATTTTTATTATTTTAGTGTATTTTATATTGATTCAATTGCTTTTAAATATTACGAATAAAATAACAACTTTATAGTAAGATGCCTTACTGTTATCTGAAGTAATTTTTGTTGTTAAAGAAAGGAAACCATTTAGGCATAGCTATCATAGGTGTATATGCATTAACTGCAGTAACTAAAAACGATGAAACTGTATAGATCATCTCTAAACTAGACAACACCAAGACTCAGTTGAAATCGCAGGAATTTATAATTGTCGATTCAGATATGAATTCCAAAGAAGGCACTGGGAATGGAGTTGAAACGTCGGGAAATTCAGTCTAGGAAGCTGCAATAAATGCAGAGACAAATAAGTCCAACGGAGTAAGGAAAATGACCAGGTATTAGCGAACACCTAGTTTCAAGAACACCCGAGTGAATTATGGAGATGAAGAACCCCAGGAGGCTTAACGAAAAACCAAATAAACTACATGACTATCAAGAATAGATTCAGGAACGTTTTTGTAAATTTCAATACCGATAAAATTGTCGACTTTAAAAGTGATTACCTCCTAGTTTTATGTAACTACAGAAATTAAAAGTTGTACCCAAATTACAATACGGCAGACTCTTGAATCACTCAAGTCTGAGAGGGTAATATTATGGACAGTGCGTAAAACCGTTAAGATGAAAAAAGAAAAATGGAAACTCGAACTGAAACACACTAGGAGAAGCCTTAGTGACATTGGCAAACGATATAATCTCAAAAGAAATTAAACGAATTAGAAAAATGTGAATGGTCGACATGATGAAAAAGAGACAAAAACATAGGAAGATAATATAGGAAACTACACCAAAAATGAAAACACGCTAAAGAAGAATGACTCAAAGAAAGATATGCGAAAATATTAAGGAAAAAGTGTCAAAGATAAAGGAGATGTGCATGGCAAATAAGAGACCTAACACGATAAAAATCATGCTAATCAAAAGGATGCATAAAATCTAATGTCGGAATGCTGATATTAGAGAAATAAAAATACTTCAGAAATGTAAATATATCAAAGAAGTGTTCCACGACGAAAGCAAACAAGCGGCAACATAAAGAGATATCGACGGACAGGAAATATTAAAGATGGAAATCGAAGCAACGTTAGCCAATATGAAGGGAAAGATACGACAATCCCAGACGGAATCCTGACAGCCTCAGATAATTTCCGTATAGACAAAATTACAGAAACATAAATAAAATCTACATTTGGGATATATCGGAATACCTAAATGTATACGTTTTCATAAAATTGCTTGAGGAAACATTTGTGCAGCAACGTGAACTCCGTAGGACAATAGGTCTAATGATTTTTATAAGAAGACGCATCAACCGATTTCGGATGAATAGAGCGCACTGAAGGTTCGAACGTGAGATAGGACAAAAAACTGCGATAGTCATGCTCAGAATTTTATCATAAATGGCTATACAAACATACTTGTTGAGGTTTTAGTGCTAGACAGTTCTGAGAGAATTATATATCCTACAAGGATTCATTATTGGCAGCCATAATTTTAACAACGTAAGATATATAGACGGCAGTTCTGAGAAAAGACACGAAATAAACTAGATGTTTTCTTTCAGAATTAACTGAAAATGAGTGATAAGAACGGACTAAAAGATGGCAGAATCTATGTCTATTAGCGAAACCAAAATGCAACTTACAAATAAATGATACAAAACCCAAAAATACACAAATTGAAATATCTTGGAAGTGTTCAAACAGGGGACTGAAAATGGAGACTGAAATCCGATAATGCATTGGGTGCATTCCAAAAACTTAGCCGTTATAAAGAGGCAGAAAAAATCCTTGGAAACAAAGAAATGATTTGCATTTATATCTCATCTTGGTTGATATAGTAGTAGACATATTTTATTATCATCTAGTGGCCATGAGTTCGATCCTTGGACTTGATAGTGCGAGCACCAAATTCTAACATGAAAGAACAATAATTGATTTCAGAGGATGTTTCGCAATAATCAGCGAGATAATCCACATCAGCCAATCTAAGGACACCTGATGATGACCAGAGGGTACTTGTTAGAAAGGTTGTTATATAATATAGTACCTATATCAACCAAGATGAGAACAAAAGTTCGCAATAATTCCTAGATTACTAAGACATGGGTATTAAACTGTCTTCCCACTGGGCATTGAATATAGGACAATTGTCTCAAAGATGCAGAAGAGAATTGAAGCAACAGACATGTAGATTTATGTGAATATGTGGCAAAGATAATGGTTGACTCGAGAATTAAACAGTCTAATATTGTAGTGAGAAGAGAAGCATTCTCTTGGGAATCAGTAACACAGAACATCAGTTCACGGAAAGAATTAGTTCGAGTGGTACTTACATCTCAACAAAGGAATACGAAAGGGTTCGTAACCGTGTGCATGGCATTGCGGGTCTTAGATATGAAGGCTGTAACTGGTTGAACTAAGTAATCTAATTCGTAGGAAAACATTCCATGGAAATAGTAATAGAAAAGCTGGAATCTTGTGACTTTTTGTCTGTCCGAAAGAGAGTGTAGGCTGGGAAATAATACCTCAGCCATAACCAGTACAGATTTGTTAATGTCTGATTCAAGATTACATGTTTAACAAGCACCCTGAAGCTCTCTATATATTTGATTTACTTTCCGGTTTATTCTACTGTGTTAATTCATCTATACTTTTAGGTACTTTTGCTGATATTAGATATTCATTAGTATATAGAATAGTGGTTGATTGTAAAACTTAAAGAACAAGGTTTCTTTACTGACTTTTCTAGATGTCGTAGTATTTGTGGATATCATATAAGCGACAAAATCCTCGCATGATACATTCAAAGAATCGCTTTGCTTTGTGATTTTATCGGCTAGTAGAGTAGGAAAATCAATTTAGTTTAAAAATGTTCGAAACATGATTTAATTGACCACTTAACGACCTTATGTTGACATGTGGTCTTACTTTCTTTATGTAATACCGGCCACGTTGTCTTTCGGAAGATTCGTCTGACTATCCCCAGGTAAATAAAGATTTTAAAGAGATCTCCACACCCATCTCTTACCTGAAATCCTCTAAATGTCTATGGCACAATTCCCCAGACAAGAAACACTCGACAAGCTTCAACGGCAGAAACGGAGCAGTCGTTTACTCAAAGAGACTCCAATGGCGCTCTGGGCCACCATTATTGAAAGGACAGCGAACAACCAATGAAACAGATGCTGACCGTTAATGTTTCTGACAAATAGCCGTTCCGAATTTGACGTACATTGGGGTAGGAATGTAGCCTTAAGTGGTATGACGCAGTAGTAACAAGGGAATTGCCATTATATGACCCTCGGATCTGAAGCTTCGAATAATGTAATTATAGGAGGATGCAGTCACATAGCTTACCCCATTAGGGACGTGGAGAATATTACCGTCGTTTTCAATACTGAATTCGTTTGAAATGATTACAATAGACCAAACAGGATTTATTTCCCTTTATTGCTTTTCGAATCATGATATTCTTCTTCTTCTTTTTCTTCTTCTTCTTCTTCTTCTTCTTCTTCTTCTTCTTATTATTATTATTATTATTATTATTATTATTATTATTATTCCTCCAGTTCTTCTTCAGGTTTTTGTCCTTTTATACTTTTGTAGTTGTGAATTAAACACTTAGTTAATTCGTGCTGTGGTTATTGCTAAGTATACAAGCTCAGTTAGAAAAAGAGAATTTCAACTGCTGAGTTTTACATGTTCAACTTGTACAGCGAGACTATACTGAGGACTCACGAAGTTATACCAGGATTTGTTATCAGTGGCTACAATCGGAACAACATGAGATACGCAGATGTTACAGTGCTGATAACAGACACAGAAATGAAACTACAAGACCTCCAACCGAATGTAACTGAAGAAAGTGGAAAGGAAAGACTTCAAATAATCTACGAGAAAACCGAATGCATGGTCATCAGCAGGAAGAAGAACACAAAATGACAAATAAATGCTGTTACAAAATTTAAATACCTGTGATGTATTCTAACAGAAAACGGAAAGTGTGACACCGAGATCCGAGAGGCGAAATGGCATGGTGAAGGAAGCATTCCAGAAGCTAAGTAGAGTATTGAAAGACAGAAAATTTTTGCCTGACACTGCAGAATATTTTCCTGCAGTATCTTGCCATTACTTTCTACGGTAGATAGGTTCCTAATCCAATATATTTCGTCATATAGCCGATGGAAAGAGACCTTTCCGAAGAGTATTTGTGCGTAAGTGAATATGACTGAAATTCGAACTCGGCTTTCCGATTTCTCGTTCCGTGCCGATATCTACTGCACAGCAACGTACATCCATTGTCCTTACAGAACATTAATAAAATATTTACAAATATTTTCTATTATTTCCTATGAAGCAGCATATATACTTATTAGTAACTTTACATTTTAGTCAAGCTTTCGCCAATTAAACACAGGAAGGAGTATGTATATCTGGATTTGGATTTTTCCGTAACTCGGAATACTTCAAAATAACCAAATGCTTTTCCTGGTGAGGAATATATTTTTGATTTAATATTTATTTTAATACCATTACTAACTTGATTACCGTAGATGTAAATGTTTGAGATTAGCGAATATACTTAGTTCTATTTATTTGGATGTTTCATTCGATACGACTGCGAGAAAATTATACCAAGTTAAAACTATATATAATTCTAATTTTATGCATATAAACGTATAGTCACTTATCTTAAAATTTAATCTGTTACGAGAGGTTTTATATGGAGAAATATACTAAAGTTCGACTACAAACTCAAAGATTTAAAAATTCTTAAATAGTACAAATCAACATCTCGTCAGGATCAGATTTTTTCAGGGCACACTTCCTTTTAGAAAAATGCAAAAGAATAAACTTTGATGCTGACCATATTCAAGAGGGTGTGCCAACAGGGTTGTGACGCCATTGCGCATTTAAAATACAGTTTATTTTTAACTAGATCCAAGGAGAAAAAACAATACAGATTTAGAATTGCAATATGTAAATAAACAATTATTGTAATAGACTCTATTTTACACAAGTAAGAATGAATAATGGCTGTCTACAAGTACTTAGTTGTAAGATACGAGTGATATAATGTGATGCCTCGATCGGAAATAGTTTTTTTTCAGAAAGAGAAATTCTACCCAGGATGTATCGAGGAAATTTCTTCCTACTATATCGACATGCACAGAAGGGAATCAAATGAAAATGTCCTAATGTATGCTCATACATATATCAAAATACACATATATACACACGTGTACACACGAGCACACACACGCCTACACACACATACACACACGCCTACACAAACATATATACACACACAAACATACACTAATAATGATGTTTACATACTGAAAATGTCTAGGCCCGACACACATCACAAAATCTGACCAAATGACCAATACCAAAAATTTTAAAGCAGTTTTTATTCACCCTGAATATTTTCGGGGTTCCATTCATGCAAACATATGTCTTAGTTCTTAAATTCTCGCATAATTAAATTCACTCTATATTTTTTAAAACTATGTTATTCTCCCTATTTGGTACATTAAGATGATTCTGGGAAATGACTCTGAAAATATTGGTGGGGTTCACTGTTATGAGTTTAATTATTTAGCAGTCATTTCAAGAGAGCGATTTCAAGACACATACTTCTTCTGCTATGTGCCTTGTCTTTCCAGTAAGTAGGCGATCATGGCTTTCTACATCGCCCTATTCCTGGTGGCTCATAGCACGCTTTCCCCTGTTACACCACGCAAACCCCGCCATCAGGCTATTCAAATATGTTAGTCACTGCTTTCCTCTGTCTCTTTTTCCCCAATTTGGCCTGTTAGAATCAGGTTCTCTAAACCTTCTTTCCTTCCTCATTGCATGTCCCAGTAACTTTAATTATGTTTCTCTGATGCTCAGTATTAATTTTCTTTTCGTTTCCATCCTTTCCAAAACATTATCATTGCTCACGTGCTCGATCCATGATATCCGCAGCACCCTTATGTAGAACCACATTTCAGTTGGTTCAACTGTTTCCTTGATCTTTGATGATATTGTCCAGTATTCACTGCTAAATTTAATAACTGACATCAAATAAGAATTCAGTATTTTCTTGTTTGTTTCTAGCGAGATCTTAATACTCTACTCTGCTTCTAGAACGCGTCCTTTGCCATGCCAATTCGCTTTCGCATCTCTGAGTCGCACTTTTCGTTTTCTGTTAGAACACTTTTTCTGTTAGAACACTTCCCAGATATTTAAATTCTTGCAACTGCATTATTTTAGTATCTCCCACATGTATTTGGCATTTTCGGCTGCTTTTTTTTACTGATGACCATGCATTCAGTTTTTTGCAGTTTTTTGTAGTCCTTTGTTGTCACTCTCTTCAGTTGCCTTTTGTAGATGGTCTTGTAGTTTTCTTCCGTGTCTGCTATCAGCACTGTATTATCTGCGTACCTAAGGTAACTCAAACTGGCTCCTCAGAATTGTCTAGCTGTACAATTTGAATAGATCTGGTGAAAATACACATCCTTGTTTTACGCCCCTTTCCATCTTTGTATATCTGCTGAATTCCTTACCTGTCCTTATGCAGGCGATTTGCTACCAGTAAATATTTTTGATTATTCTTATGTCTTTCCCATATATGTCGAGCCTGCTAAGCATCTCCATCAATTTCTTTGGCGTATTTTGTCGAAAGCCTTTGCATAATAGATAAAACATAGGTACAGTTCCGTTTTCATTTGTATTGACCTTTCTGAGAGCATAAAATGCTTAAGCACATTTCCTGGAGTATTATCGAATATTTTCCACGTTTTCTGCTTCCTGAACTTTACAGGCAGATTTGATTTCCTGTTTATCGCAAAACCTCAAAATTAACTAGTATCTTATGCATATATCGTGTTGGAACGAAAGATCGTAACATTTTAAAGTTAATTTCAAATTTAGGTATTTGTCCATAGATTTATTCATCTACATACATAATATGTTGCTCTATTCCCATTCACCGCCATTTGTTCTTGATTTCATCAGTCTATAAATTTTGATTTTTTTATAATGATGGACATTGTCTGGGATTTTACCGACTTCCAAAGGATCCCAGTTATTTCTGTTGTAATGAAAGAAATTAGGAAAAATGAGGAAAGTAAAAAATTAGGTGAGTACTGTGGGTGTAATAACATATCACAGGAAAACGTGACTAATTTCTGTTGGATTTCCAAAAAGAAATATGTTCTAGCCTCACCCTAATGTAAGTCTCAAGACTCTCCCTGCTCTATCGTTATTTCCATCGAAAATGTTCAGACAAGCTACATTCCTTAATTCCAAAAGTTTTTACCTTCACGGCCAAGACAATTCATGCCAAAGATATTGTAGCTAACTTGATCTCATCGTATTCTTTTGGTGAGATATATGTTCAGCTGCTGCCGTCTTCCAAGAGGATGCTTTCACGATCCATACAATTTCAAACTATTCAAGCCTCATTCCAGTCTTTATCATTCAGACATATCCGCAAAAACTATGCCACTTACTCTGTAACCTTTTACATCGAGTGGCATGTACAGGGTGCACAGAAATGCAAATAAAAACAAAATGAGGACACTAATCTGATTGGACAATTCCGAACACTTTTAATCGATTACTGCTTTTAATGTGTTTTAGTGAGAATGATAATTACCCGAATCCAGGATATTATTCTGGAACAATATCACCTTATATACAACGCCAACAACATCGACGCTTTGCATGCAGACCGGTTTTCTGTTTACCACAGGAATTTGTTTTGATCCGGATTGTTAGAACCAATCCATATTACATTGACTGTAATCGCTATTTTTAAAATCGAGTGGTGTTGTTTTGTTTCTGCAGTCACAGAAACGTAGTCCATTATTTTTTTCAGTTAAATACAAATCTCAAAGTTCATCACGTAACTAAGTTATTTCAAATACTTTACAAATGTCTTATGAAATGTATGAAGCAGCTATGATATATCGATGGATTATTTTTATCAATATTTTCAATTTGAAAAAGATCAAGTTTGCCGGCCTAACAAAAAATTGTTTTTCTTTCAGATCCAAAATTTGCACATGTTAACTACGCCCACAAACATAAAAACAGTACTCGCAAGTATGGCAACATTGCGATTACGATTGTTCCTATGAAATTTTAAAATGAAGATCGTTTCAAACTATCCTAGGTCCCAGGCTGTTTCTGAATTTCATCAATGATCATCCTAATGTACCTATGTAGACGTTCCTATGTAGACGTTTATACAGATGATACTACCATTTAATCTCGACTCAATAGAACTTTTGCAAAGGAAGAGCAGTAAATTAAACTGCTACTCTTGAAACGGACCTCTAATCAGTGGTAAACTGGGGGGAAAATGGCTTGTAATTTTTAATGCCTCTGAAACAAATCTGCTCTCCTTTAACTTCCAGAGACAAACTATCCTTCCCGCAAACAACATAGCTGATGCTAATGTCCTGTTAGAGCAGCACATTGAACTTCCTTGGCTTCAATTTTTTAATCGACCTGATATGGAATATACTGCTAGGAATGTTTGATCACTGTGTCGGGCAAGAATTCGTTTTTCGTCAGAATCGATCTTGCTACTTTATAAATCTGACATTCGTCTGTGTTTTAAATGCTGTTGCCATATCTTGTCGGGGGCTCTTCAATTTATCTCAAGAATCTAGGTCACACCCTTTTACCGTTGAAATTCGTAAATATAACACCCGCTTCTACTCGAATAGTTTATTTTCTTTTCCCATAAGCATGGACCAAGTGATTCTCCCTGAGAGCAATTCACTGCGCCTTTTCGGCCTTACCCTTTCTTCAGACGTCAAATGGAACCACTATATCGAATCCATAGCTAAATCCACTGCTAAGAAGGTTGGGTCATTATGTCGATCCAGGATGTTTTTTCCGCCTGAATCCATCTTGCATATATACAAGTCAACCATCCGTCCGTGCATCGTGTACTGCTGCCATTTAAGGTCAAGCGCCCCTGCCGTTCACCTCAGTGTTCTCGACAAAGGAGAGACTGTAATGTGATAAGTACTGACTTGGCGGCTCGACTGCAGCCACTTCCCCACCGTCGAAATGTCTGTCCTATAAATATTTTCATGGCTTCTGCTCGGACGAACTTAAGTCACTGGTGCCTCCTCAACAGGTGTTTACTCGTGCAACTAGACTGGCAACTGGGTCCCACCCATTCACAGTTAGGTTAACCAAATGCAAACGACAATTCTACTCCTGCAGCTTCTTCTCTCGCACTTCCCGCCTGTGGAACCCGCTCCCATATTCTTGCTTTCCTGATGGCTACAACCTCCAAGAATTTAAATGCAATGTCAATACTCATCTATTAACCACTGGACTCTAGCTCTCTCCCCACCCTTCCCTTTCTCCCCACCTATGTACTTGTCATCACACCTGCATTCTCATATTTCCATTGCTCCTTTCTAACTGGTTTGTACTCTTCGCTCTTTTCTAATTAATCTTTTTACAGTTATGTAGCCCCACGCGCACCAGTGGCATTTCCACCTTGCTCGGGGTGAAATGATAAAAAAAAATTTCCTGCGTGTAAAACAACCTTCCGTTTACATTCATCCCTAACAGCTATAATCTAAATATTTACATGCAGTATCAATTGCCATATTCTATTTTCGTGAATCCTGTGTGTTTATGTTTTCCTCAATAAACACTGTACCAACTCTTTTCTCTCACTGTAACCCCCTGATCACAAGTGGCGTCCCTACCTTGCTTGAGGTGAAAGTATTATCTGTCAATGAATACCAAATGTTCACATATATGGAAATATCTAATATTAATATTACCGTTAGAAAGAGGAGACCATATACTAGACTTTCTATTTGAATGCTCCGCAACTTGATAGAATATGTCTTAAAGTCGACTTAATGCGGGGAGCACAAACGCTTGCACAATTGTGTACTCGAAAAATTGCCGAGTACCCACATCAAACTTCACCCGACGTCAATATTTCAACCAACCTCCTTCTTTTGTGCAATGAGAAATATGCTGCTACATGGCTGAGTGACTCAAATATGATTGAGCGATAAAGTGTAGTTTGTCTGTCCAAAGGTTGTCTGTCCAAAGGTTACTTTCAATCTCAATCTCAATCCAGTATTCAGAAAGTGGGGTAATGTTTTACCCGAGTAGCAATGCATATGTATAGAAATAGCTAATATATTATCATTAGAAAATATTATTATTACATTAATTACAGGTACTGCACTTTTATCACATGCAGATCGCCACAGAATGAAGACAAGTGTAACACGAGTTGCATTGTCGTTTCTGTCATTTGATCCTGAAAGAATCTTTCTCATGTAACTTGTAATATAACCATTACCGTTAGAGGTGAGGAGAACAAATCATACACTTTGATCCCAGGCCGATGATCACAGAGTCAGGAAAACCATAACTTGAATAGCACTCGATATTCGCTAAATGAAGGCCGATTGTTTCCTTACATCGAGACTGATAATATGTCTATTATCATTAATAATATCCTAAACCAAACTTTCTCTTCTTTCTCACATTTTACATATGGATTTTGCTGGAATGCTTCATACTTGTTGTTTAATAAGATTTCTGAGGACAGGCAGCCACGAAGTTCTAAAATAGATTAACCAGATTTGATTCGGTGAACGGCCTAGATACCAAACATATGGTCTCGTGTGATTATTTTCCCAAAACGCCATATGTTTCATCCTATCATTTCTTTCACACCCTGGACACGTCATCACATAGAAATAAGCGAATATAATAATAAAGTAAATAATAGAAACTCGTCTACAACAATGTTCTTTATTAAGCCACTGTCCATTTTATTCTCGTTCATAATTTATACTCAGCGACTCAAGGCACTTCGCCGTCTGCCCTGAAATGTTCTCTAATCCACTTACCGAATAATAAAACCCACAACAATAGCTTGCTTCAAATTACACACCTTACGGATAGAACCATCGCCGATATAAACACACACACACACACACACACACACACACACACGTTCGTTTGGTATTTTGCAGGTCTTTGGAAACACATGCGACTTAACTGAATAAAGCTGAACTAATTTGTAGCGGATAATGTCGATAAAGAGATTAGAGCACCTGTTCATTAGGCATTTGGTTGTTGGCTGAAGCAGGTGGGCTGGCCTTCGGCTCTCGCCTTAGTGATCAAAGACAATCAAGCGGTGCTTTGATCTGTCGGCTGTTCAGGATAAATTTAATAGCGACCGTTTCTCTATACCCAATGATGTAAAAAGGAAATAAGAGAACGACACATAGAAGAAAAACATTAAAAGAAAGAAAAAAAATTGACCTGCAAGATATTTCCAGTTACTGCACACAACAACATACACACGATTCAATATTTGTAATATAGTGACTCCATAACGAATGTGTGTGAGAAAACAAACAAAAAACAACATAGATTACAGTTGATGACATTCATATCCATTTAAGTTAGTCCTGTTCGGCACATCATCAAATCCGACAAACCGTGGTTGGTAAAGTGTGGCTAATAATTACGGCACATTATATCATTATTAAAATATCATAATAATCATAATAATATATGATAAATTACATAAATTAATTAAATAATAACTAATATAATAATGTAATAATTAATATGATTAATTATACTAATATTTTATGAGTAAAATGTGACTAATAACCTATGCGAGAAAAATCTTGGCCAAGAAATTCAACATTGAGAATATGATTATTTACTGCGAGATCTAAATTATGTATCCAATATGAAAATTGCAACTATTTCAGCCGAAATCTAGTACAAATGTTTATGTTTACAAATGCTATTTGTAAGTGAATATGATTTTGAATATGTGAATATATGAATATGAATATGTGTAATGAGGCTAAATTAGACATAAAAAAGACCGCAAGTTTCGACGTCAAAATCTGTATGGAATTGCGTTTTAACTTTGCTTTGAAACTAAATGTGTTTTCTAGATTTTCGTTCATTTAATATAATTTACGACTATTTTTTTTTTATTTTGAATTTCATATAATATCATCAATGTGTTGAATATTTTTTAATGACACTTATAGCCTTGTTACTAAGAGGGCGCTTTTGCGTTGGCCTTTTTCTGTTATTTCATGTTTAAAATATCTCAGACTTTAAAATATGGAAGCTGACTACAGGGTTATTTTTGGGGATATCGCTGAAAATAGGATGCTACATGGAAGTAAAGCGAGATATGCCTGGGACTCCACGACGAGCATGCAGAACGATCACTTATCGTATTTCGCAATATAACATCATTCGTGTTCTTATTTCTGTCAAGGTTTTCTTATGTCGAACATATATTTCCACAACTTCCTATTTTTCTTTCCTGTAATCAACAATTTACCATTTATCATTATTCTTTGTTCTTGCACGTACACACACACACACACACACACACACACACACACACAGTAATTTGATTATTCATAATTTCTTCTTTCTATTCTCGCCTTCCATATGGTCTCTATGTGTTACATTTTCTAAATTTTATTCCTCAATGCAGTTATCGGAAATGTTAATTGTCAATGAATTGATTATACTAATGTTATCCAGATACTAAACCAAAAAGATACTCATATTAGAGGATACTCGTGTAGTGTTATATGAGAGGAAGAAAATACAAGAAGTGAAATTCAGAAAAGTTATGCAGGACAGCTAATTTTTCACCCCACACTTGAAAAAGACAAGATTTTATAGGTATCCTACCAGATGTCTTTTCTACAAAGCAGAGTTCTTGAGGAAAAGCTGTCTGAAGGAAACAAACATGTTACTCAGAGAATATGAAGTGAATGGAAATGAGAATGGTGAGGATAAAGAATGTAGCTTGGCAGAATATATGCTTTGGAAACAGCAATATATCAATGAGAGTCTTGCACCGTGTGAAAATGAATGCATTTAAGGCATTCTTTGTTGTTTCAGTTTTATTTAAGCCATTTTGTCACTTTGCATCGCTTTTTAATCTGAATTCAAATAGTATACCATTTATTACCATATAAGATGCTATTAGATAAGATTTCATAAAATATTTTTTGTTTCAAGGAATATATTCTAATTGTTCTATCATTAATTGAATACTTCCCAAAGAAAGTGGGAATAATATATTAGTGTCATCAGATAAAGTTTTTTATTGTATCTTACCGATTCTTTTTTTCACAAGGGTTTATCATCTTACTTCGGTTAGATAACGCATATTATATATAAGAGGTGCATAGATGGAAATGCTTTACAATTATGTTTTACCAATATGTTAATAAGAGTGTAGAAGCGAGAATATTAGATGAAGAGTTTTATCATCATAATACAATTTTTAGACAAGTTTTATTAATGCTAATTAATAACACTAATAAAATTCCAGTGTTGATCATAAAAGGGATTACATATTTCCTACCAAAAACGGTGAAACAGATTATCAAAAAATTAGGAGTCAATAACATGTCTGCACACCACATATAAATTGATCACGAACTGCTCTTACCATTTTCTTGATAAAAACAACGTTCTTCTTCTGGAACAGAATAGATGTCGAAGAGGATCATGTGATTGCAACTTTTAATTAATAAAATGATTCTGGGAATTTGGAGGAAATAGACCTAGAAATATCAGCAGAGCTTAGCCAGATTATCTACAAGTTTTTATTAATGCGCCCCACTCTTGGATTCTTAAAGCTTTGAAAATACTTTGAAAATACTTTGAAAATACTAATACTTTGTAAAGTATCATTGGGGACCGTTAATTGTCCTAAATATAGCATATAACTGTGGAAAGCTAAATCCCATCAAAGGTACTGCCACTTTTAATTGTTTGAATATCCGACGTGGAATCTTTTAAGCAAACTCCATGTCGCCTCTTTTGTTCTGTCTGTGAAGACATCTTGATCATGGACCATAAACGTTTACATTGACAGGGCAGTTTCTGCAGACTGTATGAAATATGAAAAAATATCTCACACGAAGAAAACAATAATTTCAGTTGTAGCTAGAGCCTGCTGTTTGAGAATCTTGGTATCCCGAGCCTGATATAAATGCTATAATTGGTTGTCACACATTAAAAGAGTTTTATTTATTTATAATATGTGTGAGCTTAGCGGGTTTAAATTACCAACAGAATACGAAATGATGCTATTTCTAACCCGGAAGGAAAGAAGTATACCACATGAGGCAAACGGAATCAAATAATTGTCTGAGAACCTTAGTGTGACGTGAAAGATCACTTAATGTACTTTTAAATATTTGTTAGACAATATTTTTGAGCAACATGAAATTTTTTGGCAATGAAGTGTATTTACGCTTGCTGACAAACATTTTGAAATTTGAGTTAAATGTATTTCGTCGAAAAGTTTAGCCAGGTGCACAAAAAAATAATTTCAGATTTTGACTTTTATTTTTTCTACATGGGTCAAATGCCAACTCCGGTCCTAGATAAGTTTGTACAGGAAGATAGCTGTCACTGGCACGGAACTGACGTCACGCGGACAAAATAATTGGTAATAGTAATTTTGAGTTTGATATTGAAGTGTCTAGACACAACCGTTGAAACCTGCGGTAAAATGGCGGTCTCCCCGATGGTGGGTGCTAACAACTCTGACAAAACCTCCTAACCCATGGCATGTAGCTGAAGATGTCTTTGTACGAAAAAGGAAAATAAAATATATTTCATATTTTATTTTACATATGAATCCACTTATTTGTTGTTGCTAACAGGGATGACGAAAGAATCTAAGGCAATAGGAAGATTATGCGAAATAGATTTTTGGGAACAAGTCGGGTTGCGTGTTCCGCGACTAAATGATTTATGGTTTGTGATGTAATGGATATGCATACATCTTGGTTCCACCTCACAGTAATATGATTGGCTTGTGTCAGCCATAAATACAGACTAAGGAGGGGACACCTAGGACTACGCCAGTTGGAACGCTTATTGACTACGCCTATTGCATAAGCCTAAGCCTAAGAATACTACATACGACTACGACGAGTACCGGTTCATTACGGCTACTTTCTAGATTGTCCTACCCGGTTACATTTACCAAAATCAATTAGCTACTTTCAATAATATAGATATCCCTATCCGGGTCATATCAATTTGAAAAGTTTCAATCTCGCTCCAGAAGTTTAAGTATTTTCGACGTAGCAGAAGTTATGCAGTTTAATTTTCGTCACCAGTCGTCAATCCTCGTTTTAGTAGCATTCGTCCAGTCGTCATTATTCAGCGTTGATCCAGACAACTTGGGCCCGAAACAAACAGAAGAAGTTCCCCAAAATATATATATCACTGAGAAATGGTATATAACAGCATTTTGTGTATTCAAAAAACTACATTATGTGACAAAATATCATAATAAATATAATAATAAATATGGGCATATGCAAGTAAAAAAAGATATAATCTGTTATAGCAGCAGAGACGATCAGCCGTGTCTGGTACAAGGCCAATCACAAACACAGTCGTCACTTTACACAGCTTAGGATATATCAGATATTATCGGAATTATCAGAAGGTTCTCAAAGGGTGAATTCGTGGAATAATAAAAGTGTACATTTTCTGTGTTTAAATAGAAATTTATTGATAGAATTGAATAGCATCAATTAGTAGATTTTAAACGTTCAATTAGAAATACTACGAAGGAGTTAAGGGTATCAAGAGTTCGTAGTATTAATTTGTGTGTACGTATGTATAAACGTTATCGTTGGGCAGGAATGTCTTTAAAGTTATTGCTCTGTCACAAAGTATAAGAAGAAGCAGACGGGTGAACGGTGAGAAAGAAGGAGGTGAGAGAGAAAGACAGAGATAATAACGATCGCTTGACGTATGTCAAGGGACGTGTTAATACGCTCGTCTTTTTCTCTCTTGTGACAGGCGAACTTGCTTGTCTTTTCTTTTGTTTGTGGGGCTTGAAAAGGCAATTTATGAATTTACTCCCGGAGAGAATCTGTGCCTTTCTATTGGACTACGAACAAACTTCGCGTCGGCTCGCGAAAAGGTTCGTAAAAGAATATGTTTCTGAGAATTGAAGAATATTTCAATTTTGTTTGTACATATTTCCTAGGTTTCTATTGGCTGAAAAACATATCGCAGCAAGTTGTGAAATTTCACAACTTTTCTTTTGGATTCGCTTTTTCTTGTGTACTAAGCAAAGTTTGTAAATTCGAGTATTGTTAATTTCTAACAATATCAATGAGCCAGTTATTACACTGTATCTACAATATGTCAATAATAATAATAATAATAATAATAATAATAATAATAATAATAATAATAAATGAAAAAGTGTAAAGTAGAAGAAGATAAAATCTATATCAGCATCGGGCAGAGCGGCAGAGAGACAGAAAGAAAGTGGGACAGATTAGACATAACAGATACAAATATCCAGCAAGCGTTTGACATTGTCCTGGTATAGAAATATGTAATTTGACATTTGATGGAAATTTATGAATGGACTTTTTAAAATTTGGTCTTATGTCCTGAATAATGGTTTGTATGATTCAATAGAAGATATTACTATGATATATTATCTTGAACTTCAGAGGTAGTTGAGGGATACATCTGGCCTTAGGTTAGGTCACCAAAAGACAAGGATGACTGAGTGACATATCCAGCCATAGATGATGTCAACAAATTCCAAAACAAAACACGGACAAAAATCAACTTGAAAACCAATGAACCAATGTAGGCGTCTTAGACTATATAAATTTAAAATTTCGTGATTAAGGGAGAGAAAAGACTTCGCTAGCGTTCAACACCCGATGGCCTTAGTTTGTGCTTGACTCTCTGCTTCTGCTATTCCGCTCCACACAAGCGTCAGCGATAAAGAATAAAAAGATTAATAATAAAAATATTATACTTTCATGCATATGTGTTCCTAATTGTTTGTCCATTGAGAGATTAAAATATTAGGTTGATAACTAGCATTTTTCCGTCTAAATCTATCCTGCACATTTACAAATCTACCATCCGCCCGTGCATTGAATACTGCTGCCATATCTGGTCGGGTGCCCCTGCTGTTCTCCTCGGGCTTCTCGATAAGGTTCAGAGGAGGGTCTGTAATGTGATAGATACCGACTTGGCAGACCGCCTGCAGTCTCTCTCCCACCGGCGAGACGTGGCTTCGCTGTGTCTCTTCTATAAATACTTTCACGGCTTCTGCTCCGATGAACTTAGATCACTGGTGCCTCCTAAATACGAATTTGCACGAGATACTAGATTAGCAACTAGATCCCACCCTTTTACAGTGAAACCGATAAAATGCAGCCGTAACTTCTACTCCAACAGTTTCTTTCCTCGCACTTCCCGACTGTGGAATTCTCTTCCAAACGATTGCTTCCCCGACGGCTACAATCTCCAGGAGTTTAAATGTAAGGTCAATAGACACCTCCTAACACACTAACCTGCTCCCATTCTATCAAGCACTCTTCCCATCTGCCCGACATTCATCCTCGCTATCCTTACTCATCTATCACCTTTCTCCTGACATTCCCTATGTCTATCCACTCCTTCTCTTTACCTTCCCCTATGTAGCCCCATACGCAATAGTGGCAGTGGAATGCCTTGCTTGGGGTGAGATGATTAAAAAAAAAAAAAAAAAACTAGCATGTGTAGCGTGAGGTTTTCTTTGGCCGGGGCATAATTTGAAACGAGCATGATTTCGTATTTCATAAATTTCGAATAGATTTTAGCAAAATGTAGCAAAAATATTAAAATACACGCGAACATAATGAAACAAATCATTGCTTCTGACAAATACTTTGGATATATATACGAAACATAGAAGAAGAAGAAGAAGAAGAAGAAGAAGAAGAGAAAAAGACGACGAAAAAGAAGAAGAAGAAGAAGAAGAAGAAGAAGAAGAAGAAGTGTATAATAATGTCCATAAAAGCAATCATATTATAAGAAGAAATACCTATATTTTACCTTTATCGCAGACATAATATCTCGTCTTAAGACATTTATTTTTTGGGCCGTTGATAAAAAAGACTCAAATGAGAAATATTCGTCTACCATTTCGTGGTGAACATTGTAACTCGTATATGGTTAAGAAAGAAGATAATAAGATTTTTCAAGGTAGTTGTATATTTCATTCAATGATGCAATATTACGATTTAAAATATACTAGTTGAGAATTAGATTGGTAACGCTAGTGTGTTTGTTTATATTCATGCTACGTGTTGTCTGCTCCTAAAACAAAAGTTGTCGTAACCAAATTATCATGAGCTTTCGAAAATATTAATTGCGCAGAATAATACAGTCATCTTTGAAAATTTGCACGTGGTTATTGTTTTTTTAGTCTCCTCACAACATACCTTGAGAAATAAATAGCTCACAGTTTTAAACATTTGTTTTACTACACGTCCTTTATATTAACAACAAATATTTTCAATAGAAACGTTATTATTTCATTTAAACAATACAACTTAAAAGCATACTTTATAAATATTTCATTTGAGTCATTTTTTAATGCAATTTTTATAATGGAATATATAAGCGTTTTTGCTGCCGATAAAGTTTTGTTTTTGATTTATCTTGTTAGTATAGATATAATTCATATGAACCACATGAAGATTAGGAGGTAATCTCTCAGTAAAATGTCACCGTATTTATTTATGACGAAAAAGTAAAATAAATGTAATCTTGGGTTCTAAGACGTTTTTGTTTAATGTGGCTATTTTTTATATATTTAGCGCACATTAGCTAAATAATTTAATGTTGCGTACCTTACCTAAATAATTCAAAATTGTAACATGTTTTCAAATAGAATTTTACGTTCAACATTATTAGTTATTGATTTTATTTCTTGCAGTAGTCACGGCAATAACTATTGTCGTTTGATTTATCCTACAAATTAGATGAAAGGAGCAAAAAATACGGAATTATCTAAATAATTAAAAGCTGAAGCATTGTAAGAATTCTGAATTCATTTATATTATTAATACAAAATCCAAGTACATTGAATTGTGATTAAAATATTACAGATTAATTTAAAAATACGGAATTTTAAATTAAATTTATTTTGCTTTAATTGAAAAATTTTTTCGGCAAGTGAAATTAAATCGTTGTGCATTGAATGCTATTATCAATGAAATTATTAAAAGAACATAATTGACAACTTATTTTACTTATGAGATTAAAAATTTCAGAAATTTAAATAACCGAAAAACGATTTAACAGAAGAGAGAATGCGCGATACGGAGATCCGAAGGCGTATTAGTATGAACAAGGATGCATTCTAGAAGATGAGTAGAGTATTTAGAGACATTATAATTTCGCTGTAAACAAAGAAAAGAACATTGGATTGTTATGCAATCTCTGTCTTCTAAGAAGACAGCTAATGCTGGACAAACTCATCAAAGATAAAATAAAGACTTGACACAACAGTAAGGATGTTGATGGTACCATGGATGGAACACTTGAGCAACGACTAACTTTTGGAGAGTATGAACACGAGAAGGAAACTGTTACTTAACATCAGAAAAAGACAGCTGAGGCTTTTGAGACATTTAATGAGGAAGGTAGGCTTGGAGAACCTGATGCTAACGAGACGGATAGAGAGGAAGAGAGAGAAGGGAAAAATGCATGACATACTTAATTGATTTGAGCAGATGGATGGCAGAGCAGGGATTAAAAGAAGATGTATCAATAACAATATGGGATAGGGAGATATGGCAAGCTATGATCGCCTACGTTCTGAAAAGACACGATACATAGAAGAAGAAGAAAGTAGAAGAAGAAGAAGAAGAAGAAGAAGAAGAAGAAGAAGAAGAAGTTGAAATTAAAAATATACAACACTCTAGAAATATTTTTTTGTTTTATTCCACCTTATGTTAGTGTTGATTTCTTCATAATTATTGATATTTACATACCCATACCGAAGATTGAGAGTGATATTAACAGGGGAAAAAGTGACATTACTTAAGAATCTTTCCATTGTTCATACTAATTTCAAGAAATACTGTTCTCTGAACAGTTTTCCTTCTACTGACTCCAAATTATTTATATTTTACCAGGATGACAAATTATTTGCAAGAAAATGTGTTTTAATGCCGAACTCGTGTGTTGAAAAATATAGGAGAAAATGATCGAAACGTTTTTACCAAATGCTATAAAATTCGGTAAGGAACCACTCAGAAAATGCCGATATTTCAAAGCAAATCGCAACTATGAAGAAACTTTTGCATCATTCAAAAGCAGAGGCAATTTAGCGAAATACTTATGGCGAGGATTAAAGTCTTTGGAAAACGTAAGAGTTAAAATAATTCTTTCATTCACTCTGGCGAGGTAACATTCTGATCTTAACGTTCCCTCTTTATTAGTTTATTAGTATTTGATATGGCGTTGCATTTATTTATTCCTCTCTTGGTTTACAGCCCAAAGTTTCTACTGGGCTAGTAGGGCACCTCATTATTTTAAGAAAGCCAAATCTTGGTCATTTTCTAAATGATATTTATCCTTTTTTCTTTTGACTCCATTCTGTATAAGAAATGTTTAATACTCTCGTTTGTCTTTATCGTGCCTTCTGTCTATTATACAAGGATCAGACATATTAAAACTAATGGTTGAAAACTTTAAATTTTCTTTGAACATCTAAGGATGATTCTAGTCTGTGGCAAGCCGCTCACCTTTCGCTCTCTCTTTCTCTCTCTGTGTGGCACTCTCTCTAATTCACTCTCTTTCTCTCTTGTGTATTTATGTAATGAACACAAAGTTTAACTAGCCAGCTTTCACTGTTGAAATAAACTGAAGAAAAAGTGAAATGCCCACTTGGTAAATTTCACTTGAAGCCTTCAAAATTGAAGATAGATTCCCTGTACAGAAGTGCTTATACGATCTTAGTATGAATTGCGTCGTAATAATAAACATTATCTCCTCACCCAATACTCTACTAACACGTTCCCGTACAAAAACCAATACATCTAGAGAAGTCGAACACATCGACACAGGTATGTAGAATTTTTTTCTTTTTATCGAATTAAACCGGTTAATTTAGTGAACGGGATTGTGAGTGAAGGGGGATGTTAGCAACCCGTTGTGGACAAAAAAGACCTACACAAAGAGTGGAAGATCTCTGAAGGAGTCAACAGCCAGTTAACTACAAGTGGTGCCTCGGTAAATTACCGGCGAGAAGGCAACGGGATACCACCTTACTATCATTCCCGAGAATAATCATGGCCTTGAAAAATCGATATATGAAAGCCAACGGCATGAGGTGGGTTACTTCCAAAGGAAGTAACTACTCGCCCGGTAAGAACCAACATGATAAACAGGTGTCACCTGACCGTCACACATCGACTGTTAGCACCAACGGTGTAAATGGGAAACAATTCGATTATTGTCCCTCGCTCGGAAAGGAAGGACATGAACAACACTTCCTTTGAGGCATCGAACGTCAGGCCGCTGAACAATTGTAGCTAATTCGAGAATATTAAGCTATGCAAAACTAGAATGGCTAAAATTATAGACTTCAGCAGCGACAACTACAGGATAATATAGACAGGAGGTAAAAATAATGAAAACGGAGTCGGCTTAATCTCTTCAAATTGAAAGAAAGACACTTCAAATATAGGTAATATAGTAGGCTATGCACCAACAAGGCAAATCACCGAGAAAGAAATGGAATCTTTTTACTCCACACTGGACAATTCTAAGGCTCTGATTGAAACCCAAGAAATTAGAATCATCAAGAAAGATTTGAATGCCAAGGTAGGCAAAGAGAGGGAAGGGAAGACAACTGGCAACGTTGGATTAGGAATTTGCAACGACCGAGGAAAATGGGTTCAATGGGGCCGAGCAAATGACCAGGTAATAGGTAACACCTGGTTTCAAGAGCAACCAAGAAGCCTATTGACATACAGAAGCCAAGGAGGCGACACACAAAACCAAATCGATTTCATAACCATAAACAAGAGATTCAAGAACGAAGTTGTTCAATACAAAACCTAACCAAGTAGAGAGGCGTCCACCTCCCATTTGCAAACAGAGGGTGAAACTTCGGAAAGCGTAGAAGCTACTGCAGCAAAGACTGCAATACAAAACTCTCATAAATGACCTCAACCTGCAGAAAATATACACTGACAGTGTGAAAAATAAAGAAGAAGAACAAATGGATAAGGGAAACTCAAAATGTGATATATTAAATGAAACGCTAGTGGCATCAACAAATAGCTTTGCCCCAAAAGAAAATCAGACGAAGAAGAAAAACGAGTAGATGACTGAAGAGATCATTGGAATGATGCGAAAGAATCAGAAATCTATACCATGGCATGGAACAGAATGCAAGAAACTATACAAGGAAATAAGGACTAAATGCAGACAAGATACAAAAGAAGTGGCTCAACAACAAATATGCAGAAGTAGAGATAATGAGCAAGAGCTATAAAGGAGCTATAAAGGAGACACCTATAAAGACACCTATAAAGAAATAAGGGAACAGGACAAAGAAAATGCTCCTCAAGAGAATGTATAAAATCCAAGGATGAAACGATCATATGAGAGAAAGAGGAAATACTCCAGCGATGGCAAGAATATATAAAAGATATATTCTACAAGAAGAGTGAGGAACAGACAATAAACGAAGACGTTGACGGACCGGAAATAATAAAACCACAGTAGAAAGTGCAATGGTAAAGCTGAAAGAACCAGAATAGACGGCATTGTAATAGTGATACCTACAGCCTTAGACGATTTCGGCATAGATACAAATAGAGAAGTGTTTGGTATTTAATAATTCATCATTCTCGTTATCACTGATTTTATTCCAATTCAGATATTTCTTTCTATTTTGGAAATGTTTATTTTTAAATACTCTTTCGTGGATTACATATTAGAAAATAAGTGACTCGTAAAATATTTTTCTTGCTGAATTCATTAAAAAATAGTAAGTGACGGAGGGACATGATTTCTAACTGCTAAGCATGCAGAAATACGATCACCCGTGGAAAACTGTCATAATCTTGCAATTTATAATAAAAAATGTTTGTCATATACTTTTCATATACTTTTCCAATTATATATTAACATATTACTGCATATGCTATATAGTCTAAATGTTATTTAAGCGACTATATTTCATTCTATATTATTTCCAGAAATATTGTAAAAATGCATGCGTTATTTTAGCATTTCCATCTGTCAAAATTGTCGTTGCTTTTTGTCAATGACATTTACTAAAAGGAAATGTGGAGTGTCCAGTTTAGGTCTTGGGTATCAGATGTAAACGTATTGTCTATTCGATCTAATCTCATGTTTGGCAGAATATGCATCTAATAATAAAACGGGAAATACATTTAACAATAAAAGAAAATCGATAATCTCATAAACAAATGATAAAACCAATTATGATCGTATAGAAATGGTAATTAACTAGGAATCTTACTATCCTTTTGCTTGAATATACAAAATAAACATTTATTTGAACAGCAAAGCCTGTCAAGTCTATAAAATTAGGGATCGTTCAAACTAAGAGCAATTACTATGATAAAAATTAGTCAAGCACGGAAAGGAAGATTTTTCAGTTGATATCCTTTTTTGCAACTATTTTAGCGAATGAAATTGGATAAACTGACTGACTATATTCTTCCTGGGAAAGAAATAAAGTATTTCAAGATGTGACAACTTTTTGTGACATTACCGATTTACTTGAAACATCATTGAAAAGATATGTAAATGAATAGAAATTTGACAAATTTGATTTCGGCTGGAAACTCTCTTAAAGCCGTCAAGAATAGTGAAAGGAATACCGTTTAGAATGGGGACTTGTTCTCACTAATTATTGTTTGAAAATGTTTGTGATAAACAATTATGTATATTCTGAAACTTGTTTTCATTTATGCTATAAATATATTAAAATAATTTATGAACTCTTTCATTACTCGTGCTTCTTAGATTGTTGTGTATATAGTCAATGATATTGAGGCCACGGTTTCATATGACGACATACTTGTTTTCTTTCACTTATTCGTTATTGCATGGCATTGTGTACAATATTTTATTTGAATGCATTTTAATGTAAAATATACAAAGCTAAAAATATCACATAAATGCTTAATTAAATATAACTGCATTCTATTTTGATTATTAATTATATCACGGAATTATTTTCCTGATTTTCCCAACATTTATTTTGTACTTGATGCCGTTTCGTTCATTTTTTTGTTTCGTTTCCCTATTTTCTTGATCATTTGTATTATTTTGTGCTCCGTAAATATCAATGTAAGTGTTTCTACCTGGTCCAGTTGAACACAATATAAATAGTGAAATGTAAAAAGCAGAAATCTGGTCGAATAAAAACAAAAATGAATTATATAAACCCAAATAAATAAAGCTGAATCCGAGGTCATTGCTTTTGTTAGACACTATTTGAACACAAAATCTCTAATGAAATCATTAAGTAGAAGAACTTGTTTTTCATTCACCGATTACTTAACTTATGAATTTGAAATGCCATTATTTTCACTGGTTTTTGTCTAACATGGAGTGTAGTTATGTTTTGTGTTTCACTGTTACATTATGTGTCGCCAGATTTTGTTTTATTTTTATTATATTGTTCTATTCAATCGTTATATTTATTTGTGGTCAAGGTGTTCGTCATTAAAAAATATTCGTTATTTGGACATTCTGTAATCAACGGGCAGTACGTCTCATTCTGTTATTATTTATTGATGCTCGTTGCCCGACAGTTCACTATTTTTATTCTAGTTTTTCTACTTAATGTTAGTTTCCCGCCAAAATGTTCTTCCTCATTTTAATGGTCACTTCCGTTTATTAAGGTTTGATTTTTTTACATTTTTTGGAGTTATTTTTTCTGTTCATGGGCAACAAAATGCATTCAGTGTTTGCATTCAATTATTGATTTGACTCAGTTATTTTGGGTTTTGTTATTTCTCAATGCGTTATTCATTTATATTTTTCTTTATTTTACTCGATCTTTTTATTTACATATCTTTTCTCATTTTTCTTTTATTTTACTTTCCGAATGTTTTCTATATATTTCTCCAGATTTTTACTTGTCAACAAATTTCTGTAATATTTTAACAGTTTTTTCAACCTTTGCAGTAAATATTAATATCGGGCAAAATTTCTCTATTTCGTTTTTCCACTTCTAATGTTACATTCCTTATCAATGTTTTACGTTTTATGTTTATTGACACTTGTTATAACATTGCACTGATGTTGTTCCAGCCACTGTTTATATTTTCAAAACAATAACAATTTTTATTTGCTTTGTTTCATTATTTTACAATTACTATTTTAAACATTTTAGCTTATTAACTTACAAGGAAACAAATGTAGCACACCTAGAAATAATCAAAATCGCAACATACTATAAAAGGTATTCTATGCTAATTGATATTTAATAATAATTTTCATTTTCTTCATCTTCTTCTTTTTCTTCTTCTTTTCTTTTTCTTCTTCCTCTTCTTCTCCTTCTTCATCATCATCATCATCATCATCATTAATTTCCTGTACATTTCTTTTGATATTGCTCGTAAAACTGCTACACCATGCATTTAATCAAGCTCTCTAGAGAGGTTGTGTGAGTATCAAATTTTCGAAGTTGTCTTTCCTCATAATATGCCCTAAAACCTACATTTTTCTTTTGCTGATGTTCAATATGAATGTTCTTTGTGTTTCCATTTTCTCTGAAACATTATCGTTGCTAAAATATTCGGCTAATGCTATTTATATAACCACATTTCTGTTCTTTAAGTGTCACCTTCATCCACGAGAAGTTGAGAGTGCGTGCATAGAACCCAGAGTAGCAATAGTACTATTTTGCAGAAAACCCTCCGTTATTAGAAAGGGTTACTATACGAGATTTGGCATAAATTGAAAAATCTATAACTGTTACATGAATCAGCGTTTGTTATTCCGGACGTACGTATAGATATAAAGAGAGTACATAGTTATAATGTATTCTATATGTATGGGTTAAAGGGCTAAATGTCAGTTACAGAGTGGATGAAAATATAAAAGTGGACACGAAGTCAAAACTTCGAGGTGATAGTCTGTTTCATCCTAAAAGTCAGGTTATATATATCAATGGCGAAGAATTTTTTAGGAACCAAGTCATGCAGGTTAATCGTCAATATGAAGCGGGAGGAGAGCCCATCTTGCAAAATTTCTTTCTCAGTGCTTTTTAAGAAAGATTGTAAGTAATATTGCTTTAATGTTGTTCCTAATTTTTTAAATTAACATTTTCTGTGTTCTGTTTAAAGATACACAGACATTTTTATCTCAATTTCTAAAAGTAATAAACGTCAAATTACATTTTTATCGGTTGGCAACAGTTGTCAGATAATGGCGTTAAATTATGACTGGATAAGTAAAAATGTGTAATTTTGACTCAAGCTGAATTATTATTGTTTTTGTTTGAATTATTTTAATTACTCAAGTTTTCTTTTATAATAAATTTTACCTTTTTTTAAACAATACCAACTTTAATACATTTAATTTGAGTTCAAATATATTTAAATTAAATTTTAAATCAGGTAGTAATGACTTCTAATATTTTCTTTTAACAAAATTTCACATGTTTGACAGATACAATATTTCAAGAAATGTTTTACATAAATTTAAAAGATAATTTCGACATCTCAAATGAAATATTAAGGCATAGAACGGATGAAAATTTATCTTTTAAACACAAGAAGTTGACATAATCGGAATCTCTTTTTCAAGCCACGAATAAACTAATTAAATTGTATCGACTAATGCTCACATCACTGAATTCCGAACGTAAGGGGTCAAAAATAATCTTCATGGGTTAATACATTTTAAAATAACGTATTATCTGACACTAAAAGATTCCCTATATACAAACATTCCCTATAACGACATTCGAAAAATATTTATAGGAACCGAATATTACAGATTTTCCATATAAATCTGTCCAGCTAGTTCTTTGAGTTTTTTTGAATAAGTAAGTCCTTTATTTCAGCCACATGCAATCAAAACATTATTCCTCTAGTAGAGAGTACCTGTTGGTTTATCTTTTTGTCAATGGCTTTTTCTCTGTGACACCCTCATTTTATTTTTTTGTGTCTCTCATTTTCATGCACCCAGTTTGATAATTAAACAGTGAATAAATATTCATACACGGAAGGCTAAATCCGCGACGTTTCCTAGCGCAAGCAAAGTAAATTTCAATTTTAATTTTTCATGCTCTCTACTGTAAAGGCTAATAAACCCATGGTTTTTACTTGCGTCTTTTCTTGCTAACCATCAAGTGTTTTATTTTCTCTTTACACTCGCTAAATAGTATCGCATGTAACAATTATCCTAAGTAATAAAGAAATAGGAAAAACAAAAAAAGCATTCAAGTACAACGAGGATGGTGCAAATTATCAATAGTTAAATTTTTATTGCACAAACTTATTTATGATGTAAAAAACTTTAAAGCATGTAGTACATGCGCTGCATACATAGGCCACACACACACAAACACACACACACACACACATAATATATATATATATATATATATAAGAGACAGACAATGTTTGTGTGTCAACCATGAAACTTATGTAATAGTGAGAAATAAAATATACGAGAAGGCTTGACCTATGTTAACATTTGAAAACTGTTTTGGTTCATGGAACAGAAAAATATTAAAATACACTTCAATAAGACGGCCACCAGTATATCTGTACATATACTATGTTCACGAAATACTGGACCACGTTGTAGGTTTTTGAATTTTATGACATCATAATTTCAATGTCTGGTCCGAATATATTTGCACTCTGATACATTATTAACAGGAAAAGTAGTTCTAAAACAAGCAAACCAAATATTCCTAGACAAGGACAGAGGCACATAAAAATCAACACATGCAGATGAATTGCACTGTTCAGTTAAAATTCTCTGGATGTTACGCTTATCTATAGATAATCTGAAAAAGCCGGAGTTTCACAACAGTCGATATTTGATATTACTTTTAAAGCTCAAGATATTAATCTGAGTTTTAATATTGTAAAGTACTTACGGAATAAGTATATGAATTATCAAATATCAGAACAGAGTTTAAAAAATCACAAAAAAGAAAGGACTTACCTTTTTTAGATTTTTATTGGAACCACTGACTGAATTTGTAGCTATAATAATTGTTGATAATTATTTTTGGTCCAGACGAAAGATTTCTCAACAACCTCTCATTCATCATATTGCATTGTAAATTGATCCGGTAATAACAGAGTAATCTAAATATGCTATCGGATGCTTAGGTGTTGTAACTTTTCGCTATACGTTAAAGTATGTTTTTATCTAAACTTTAACGCCTACAAAATCGTCAGACAGAAGACTTTTTACCTTCAACCAGCATAGCCATTGCTAACGTCGGAGATAGTGATACATTGAGCCTTATCAATCTACAGTTTTCTGATGAAATGAAATTGAAAGTGTATATGGAATAAATTGCTAAGTCAGCTGTTAAGAAAGTTGGCCCGTTGTTTTGAACTAGAAAAACTTTTCTTGTCAGAATCTATATTTCATATATTTTATAATCATTTCACCCCAAGCAAGATATTACTGCTACTGGTGGGCTGGGGTTTACACAAGAGGAGAGTGAAGAGAAAGAGGAACAGATCACAGGGGCTGCCGGAAAATTGGTAAGAGAAGGATGGAAACGTTGATGTGAAGAATACTGTGTAAGCCCAGAACGGAAAGAGAGAAGTACAAGATACAGTGAAGTTTGCATTGTCAGACTCAACAGATTTCTTATCGAGGTTGGAATAAATGATAGTGTCGTCTGCGTAGATACTTACTTGGTAACTGATTTCATCGGGGAGATTATTCATTAAGATCAGAAAAATCGTACGGCCTAGCATAGAGCTTTGTGAGACACCCGAGTTACTATGATAGAAATTGGAAGCATGTACATTTAATAAGACCTACATCACGCGATTTGATAAAAATGATTTGATTAAATCAAACAATCGTCCAGTTTTACCATAACACTGTAGCTTGCTAGACTCTGTCAAATGCTTTGGCGATATCCAGGGCAACAGCCGAAGCTTTGCTAATTTTATCTGATATATGTACTCTGAGATGGTCGTTAGCATATCAGCTGTAGACCTGGCAAAGCGGAAGCCATACTGTCGGAGAATACGCTACGTTGTGAGCTGTTGATCCACTTCAGCATTGATAATAGCCTTGAACACTTTACCAAAGATTGATAGGAGGCAGATAGGGCGATAATTAGAGGGATTCGAGTGTTTTCCAGAGTTCATAAAAACTGAAAAACAGATGAGTGCTTCCAGCTGTCGGGAAGGCAAGGAGCAGAGAGGTAGTAATTGTAGAGATTTGAGAAAACGCAGGCGAGTTCAGAGGCACATTTCTTCATGACGATCACTTGGATTCCGTCGCTTTCGTTCGCCCTTTGGTGTCAGGCTTTGAAATTATGTTACAGATCAGTGAGGAGTAATGTAAACGTCACTCAGTTGAGCCATGAATTTATCTTTTGAAGTCTAGGGAAGATACTCCAGATAAATCATATGTTGTGTTGGTAGAGAATATGCACGCAAAGCACTTGGCCTTGTTCGCTGTATTTGTGAGGATGTAAAATTTAGTGGCTAAAGAAGGGATGGAAAATTTGCTGTTGTTTAGCACACTTTTACAGAACAGACAGCAGTCGCACCAAATCTGCGGGATGCTATACGCTGCTTAATTCTATTAGCAAACAACAGCTTAGCACCATTTAGAATACGCTTGCACTCGTGGTGTGCACAGACAAAAAGCGCATATTATGATCAAACGCATAACTCCGGTAAAGCAGCAAGAGATGGTTCCTGTAGGCAATGGCGGTCGAGAGAACCAAGAAGAATGAAGTTTGAGTCGAAAATTCCTGGATGGAATGAAAGCATCAATGCTGGGTTTCACCCAAGAGGAGTCCTCACAAATACAGTCTTCAACAGGAAAACGGATTTTTTTTTTCCAAGGGAAAGCGCAAAGAAGTTTAAGAAATGACTCTCTGTCCGCTCTTTGTTAGCAGTAAGATAGTCTGCGGGTAGACGATTGCTGGATGGAGAGGGAGTGGAAATATAAAACGGAAACCACGGCATGATCAGAGTTGCCAAGTGGCAGAGCTGTCAACAGTCTGAATAGAAGGAAAAAAGATCTAGCAATGAGCCACTTGGCTTGGTTGGCATTACAGTTATTGTACATAAATATATTAGCAAACGGTTGAAAAGGTAAGCCTTTGTCTACATTGTTCGCGAAGTTGTCTCGTACGGAACAGTCAGAAGAGGAAGGGGACTGGTAGAGAAAGAAAACATAATTAACCGAGCTTAGTAGAGAGAGAGAAAGAGAGAGAGAGAGACAGAGACAGAGACAGAGACAGAAATGTAAAAATAATCTGTAGATTCAAGAGAAATCATCCTGGCTACTGGGAGATGTGCACTGACATAAACACTATGACCATAAGCATGGTTATAGATACCAGAGGAAAGGGTAGAAGGCTCAAGATAAATTTCACAGACAGCTGTCAGAAGATTTTGGTGAAGGATGGATTCAAAGCGGCGAAACTTGGTACGCATACCACGGACGTTCAAGTAAGAGATGTTGTCCGCTTTAGTTTTATTTTTTGTTTAACTGGATTGCTTTTATTATATTGGTTGTGAGTCGTGATGACTAGAGTTTTTTTTGGTATGGGGAGACCTAGCATAGTAGTATCAGTCGTCAAATGCAGCATAGATTAGAAAGATCTGGCGCAGTCAGCAGCATGATGTGTCCTCTGGATAGGTTACCAGCGACACTTGCAGGACCAACCATCCATGTGCAACATGGCACTACAAGAACCCTGATATTATTCAACTGTTGATAGGAGCAGCCTCTCAAGCCACTCCGCAAGTGTTTGGGCTTCTAATAATCAGCCGGAAGCAGCAACCAGGAAACTGCTAACCCGGTACCATCAGTATGAAGAGACACTGCCACCATTCACACACATTACGCAAGACTTGCAAGAGCCCCACTATTAAAACCTGAGAAGAGTAAAGACAAAAGAGAACCCAGGCCTCACATTTTGTTCATAAGAGGTTGAGGGGTATGAACTGGGCGATACTATAGTCTATCTATTCCAATTAAAAAAGTTAAAGAAATTAAATTTAGTAAGTTTTAATTTAGTTAAAATGAGGAGATCCCAACAAGAACATTTTAAGATAAGTTTCTACGTGAGAACACACGTTTACTTAAGAATGTCTTCAAAAATATCTTTGACGTCAGATTGACTCCATTAAATCCCTGAAAGCCTGAGTGCGAAATAATAAATTTCAAAATGTAAGCATACGGTTTACATAAAATATTTTAAAATTTCACGTTTAGAAAAAATAGTTTAATTAGAGCTTAATCTGCTTTCACCAGAATATTCACTAAGTCGAGTGAAACTCCAAATTCATTACTTTAATTTTTATTTCACTTATTTGCTTTATGGTATAATTCTGTCGACAAGAAGGATCCTTGATCATATTTAATCCTATTTGTATTTTATCAGCATATGCGTTGCTAACCTCGAGGAAAGTGTCTCATTAAGCCTTTCCAGTTGACAATCTTCCACTGACATGAAGTGGAACAACTACTTAAAGTCAGCAGGTAAGAAAGTTGGTTTACTGTGGTGAAGTAGAAAACAATCTTCAGAATCTCTATTTCATATAAATTAGTGTACCATTTGGCCATATTTTGAATATTGCTGTCGCATTGTATCTGGTGCTATTGATATATATTTAGAGATTCTTAATAAAAATACTAATTAGAATCTGTAATATGATGGTCCATACCTGACTTCTCGACTTCAGTCATTTACTCACAGCCCTGATATAAATTACTTGTGCTATACCTATAAATACTTTTATAGTAATTGTTCTGGTGAACTTTGCTCTATCGTACTTAGATTTATGAATTTCAGCGCCATACTTGATTAGCGGCAACGTCTCATCAATTTGCAATTGAAATGTCTAGATATAAAAGTAAGTGCTAGGCTAACAATTTATTTTATCGCTCTTTTCAGTTGTAGAACTTATTTCTGGCTTCTTGCTTCCTAGTCAAATTTCATTTTCAGTAAATTAAAAGCAATGGCAATCGTTAACATCGATCTTATTAATTTTTGTTTTTTCATTGTTTTTCTCCTAATGTTATATTGTAATATATTCTCTATCACTCATTAACTCCTTGCATATCAGTACGTTTATTACTTTGTTTGGGTTAAAATTATTAAAGAATTTCGTATTTAAATGAAAAATAAGTCTTTTTATTTTAACATTTTGCTATCTTTTTTTTTAAGTCAATGTTAAACATGTTTTGAAAAAACAAATTAAAGTTATCTGAAATATAAAAGAATATTAAAAAATTATAATAGAATGAAATATATATATCTATAATTTTAAGAATATATGCAGAATGTGGTTTGACTGTAAACTGATTTTTGTTTACGGTTTCCAAATATGGATATCCTCAATTATTTTTTAAATTTTTATTTTTTATTTTTTATTTATATATACATATATTTTTTTTTTCAGGTAATGGAAAACATTTTACCTGCTTACGTGTATTTTCGTAATTCAATTTGCAAAATGAAATCAGAGAAATGTTGGTACCAACTTGGCATCTGAGATAAGACTGCGTTAAAACTTATTCATTCGGATTTATCGGGCGTCAAATACCATCGTCTTCTTACCTCAGTCAAATACCAGCATCATGTTACCTCAGTCACCAGGAAGATAGATTTTATTTGTTTTTCGTTAGATACTTATTCATTACCTCATTTTCCCTCACTCTGTTTTGTTATTTTCCATTTCCATTCTTTTTTTTAATTTCATCCTTAAAATTAAATGCCGATTTCTGACGTGCAACGTACTTTCAGTTCATCGCGACGTTTATTTTTAGTACGGATTCTTTAATTGGTTTTCTTTTTCTTCTTTTTCTCATTTATAAAACACTGTCTCTCATCCAAATATTTCCAACCACTTCCTCTTCCACCACCTTCTACTCCTCCTTCTCCTGCCTCTTTCTATTTGTATCGATTTGTCCCATCCACTCCTTTTTCTTTCCGTTCTCATACTTCTACGCAACCGGGGCGCTAAGACAATAAGCAGCTTATGTGCCATTAAACGCGTTCACTGGTCGCTGCCGTTGGCGCGCCTCGTTTGTTTTGGCGCCAAATCACCGGTTGCAAAGAAACAATGCTCAAGAGTACTGCACCCCCCCACCATTTTCTTGTCGATCAGGCAAGCGCGACAGTGTCTAATTGACATCATGCAGAGAAATTAAATTGTTATTATTTCCCCTTCCTTATTTCTACACGTTTTCCCTCTCTTTATCTGAGAAGGAAAATAGCAAAAAGTAATGTCTGTGCTGAATTGGGGCGGAAATTACGATATTTTAATTCCATAATCTTGTCTTTATCTTTTACTATTTTTATGTAATTTTCACTTAAGAAATATTTGGAAATGGTTTTCGAAAAAACTTTTTAAATAATATATTTGTACATTTTGTTATTGAATGATCCATTATTAGTCAAACAGTTCCTAAGATACTTTTAAATCATTTCCGTTCTTATAATTATGTTACTCATGCACATTTTTTTCGCTTTTACTATTGGCCGTCCAATATATCTAATTAATTATCCTTATGAGAAAAGTTAGTTTTTTTGTACCATTCATATAATTTGCCGACTTTCAAATTTACACGTCTCCCTTATACACATTAAGCAAGTCATCCATGCCACCCTCATTTATATTTTCTTTAGTTCATGAGTTTAGTAGTTCAACAGAGAATAATAATTAAAAGGTGCAGGGCTTAATACATTCTGCACTAAAGCTCAGCTGTTTTTGCCACTATTTATACAAACAGGTGCACCTACCTTAACGTTACATATAGAAGTAAAAGGAATTGGTTGCAGCAATTCTTTGAGTAAGATATGAGGTTTTATATCTAATAAAGCAGTCGAAATCAAACAGAAAAACGAGAAACATGAAGGCAATGAGAAAATAATAGAAGAATATGAGTATGAATTACGAATGGAGAAAAAATTAGGAAGAAATTCTAACAATCGTCAGTCAGAAATCAGATTGCTTTACAAGTAAACTAGCATTAATATGAAAGACAAATAAAAGTGTTGGACACCCTATTGCAATTGAAATCAACACTGCAGTAATTAAAAATGTGCATATCAGTGATATTTAGTAAGGAAAATTTGGCATGCCAGAGAATAAAATATTGCGTTAGAAAATAACTACAAAGTTTTCAAAATGTGGTGGTTTCCGATGAGATGTGAAATCTCTCTTAGGGATTTAATGTTGAAATGACCATTAAACAGTTTTGAACATCAAAATTTATTTTATTTTATAATTAGCTCTGTAGTTTTAATTACATTGAGCTCTCCACCTGTATCATTATTTTAATATTAAAATATTATTAATTAGGTTCGGGTCTTTGGGATTTACCTTCTTACTTTTCCTTTTGGATTAAAATTATTTTAATATATATATATATATATATATATATATATATATATATATCTGTTATAAGCTTTTATTAATAGTATTTTCAAACTGCGATGGATGCTTATGATGATAATGATTTCTTCCATTTACTTTCTCTTTGTTTAAATTTCGCACTTAGTAACCCACGTTTTATATCTTTTTAAACTTCAGTCTCATTTCTTTGACACATCATCTTTCATTATTCTAACGTCTATCGAGTCAAAGGAAGCAATTACTGCGTCGTATTTGGATTTCTACTTTATGGATCGGATAATGGATCACCGGAAGTAAATAGGGATTTGCTGGTCAGAAACGTTCAGAGTACCTTCGCCAAGTTTTCCCTGCTCGTCAGTGTGGTTCACCAGGGACATATCTTCCTTTTGCAGAGCAATCACAGCAAATGCAAGCATAATACATTACTTTCTGCGAATATTTCGGATATTTTAAAAGGATACTAATGTAATGAATGCTTATTTTGGGATGTTTCTGATGAATCAAACATTTCAGTAGCTGGGATAAGAGCTATTATGAAAATAAGCGTTAGAAATAAAACAAAATATGGATTTATATTTTAAATGACTTAGCAAAATAATGAGGACAAATTCGAACCTGTATGTATGTTGTATATGTGTGCAGTGGCGAAGTGGATAGTGCCTCGGAACAAGAATTCGAAGAGCTGATTCCAAATTCATGTTGAATTCGTTGTATTCACTTACGCGCAAAAACCATTCGGAACGGTATTAATTATTTACTTCTCTCTCCAGCTGTAGACTAAATAGCAAGCCAGATTCTATAGCCTTGTTTAGAAACCAGTCTACCTCTAAAAGTAAATTCAACCTACTGCGGGAAAACATTCTTTCCAGTAAGTTGTGTATCTTTCGAGACATGATTGCCTATGCGTTTATCGCGTATGGTACTTAAGTGACAGTGAGATATGTGCTCAGTATTTTTTAAATCAATTTTGTTAAATAATACTGAAAAGATCTGTCTGCTTAACATTTTATTTAGGTTTTACAAGTTTTATCTTGGTACAAAAATGTAAATATCTTGAAAGTCGTTTGTTTAGATGTAGTCTTATAGAAATGTAGCATACATTATAGGCTATAAAAATCGAGTAAGTCAGAACGAACTATTTGCATCAAAAACATTTGACAATATACGAATTACAAATTTGAAAGGCCAAAATCAAGTACAAAGATTTAAATAACCAGGAAGTGTTTTAAGAGATGACAGAAAATCCGACACCAACGTCTGAACAAGCTTTTGGATAGAGATTGATGCCTTCAACAAATGGAAAATATTTACATACAGGAACATTTTATTAAAAGCAAAGAGGGGAGAATTGCGTTGTTATGTTTAATCAGTCTTATTATATAACGGTGAAGGCAAGACAATCTCCTCAGAAAAAAAAAGTGACGACTGGAGGCAACTAAAATGTACTTTTATAGAAAAATACTGAGAACTGCACAGACTGAAAATGTGAGGAAAGTAGAAATTTTGGAGAAAATGAAAAAAAATAGCCATTTTACTGAATATTAGAAAAATACATTTGAAAGAAGAAAGTGAGATTCTTAAACTCATTACTGACAGATGATATTGAAGGCAAGCATATTATGTCTCTCAGATTGCATGACTCAGAGTTTCATGAAAATTTTAAGTATGAAATAGACTCTCACCATAGTGTTTTGTCCTCATTATCCAATATTATATTTATAAAAACGTAAGTGAGAGTGTATGTTTGTGGTTCTCTCTCTCTCTCTCTCTCTCTCTCTCTCTCTCTCTCTCTCTCTCTCTCTGTGTGTGTGTGTGTGTGTGTGTGTGTGTGTACTCGTGAGGGATTGAATATCAGATCCGTAATTCCAACAGGAATTTTACAATTTGGTGAGCACAGTCACTCATTGTCTATCAATATTATTGTTTGCGCTTTTATGTGCTAATGTCACGTGGTGAATAAAATTGAGTAAAACTAAAATAATCACTTCTTTTTTTAATATCTCATATACGCAAACACACACCTCCAGCACGCAAATATTGATATAGTATTAAAAACAATAGGAAAAGTTATTATATATGAACGAGTATATATATATATATATATATCATCTTCATTATCATCATCAAAGCAGAAAAAAGCCCCAACTATAAATCACACATATGCCACACACACACACACACACACACACACACACACATACATAAACACACAGTAAAATAACGACGGCAGCACCAGCAGACAGCCAGCCCGGAATGACCATTCTTTGAAAGGCTGGGAACACACTCGGACAGACACACGCTTATCTGCCATTCTGAAGATGAGATTTTGATCTCGAAATATTAATATATAATAAATAGGTAATACCAAAAACCTTTTTTACCTTCCTTTATTTTACTCAACACATTGTGACTGCCTTCAAGACATAACCATATGCCTATTATACACAATGCTTCAAGCAAATATATATTATACGTTAAAAGATGTACAAAGTACAATCTACTACAAAATTGAACATTTTGTTTCGACATTGAAATAACAATGTTTCATCAAGTAGTTAAAAATGATTGTAATAAACGTTATTTTTTAAAAGAAAATTAAAAAACTCACATACTTCTTTGGGGAAATCTGTCCGTACGAGGTAAAATGATATTAAAAAATGGGAAAAAAAAAAGAAAAAAGAAAGACGGTAGAAAAGATGAGAAAGAAAAAAAAAACGATGAAAGAAAGAAAAAAAAAGAGAAAGATACGGAAGAACTAAAAAACAAAGAGAAAAACAAGAGAGAAAGAGACCCGAGAGGAATGAGCCGATGGAAACAGTTAAGAGAGACAAACTTCAAATTTAGGCAGGAAGTAAAGTATAGACATAATAAAGATAACAGTGATGCAACGTCTTGGCTTAAGAAAGAGGAAAAAGTGAGAAAATATACAGATGGAAAAAAGTTGGGATGGGGAGATAAATAAAAATAGAAATTTCTAACTTTGGCCGGAACTGAATTGCAGATAGATACAGGTTTTCATTATTATATATAAAACTAGATCATTTAGCATTTTAAAAAATGATTAAATTACATGCACAAACATAGGAATTATTCATTAAGCGCAAACCTTAGGACATTTAACAACACAAACACGAAGATTTAAATTCATTAGCGTTAATATAGTCAATTGGAAAAGCAATATATATATTTTCATAAAAATAAAAAAGAGTTAAAGTTATAGATTAAAATTTAAAAATTAACTTATAATTGAATTTTCAAATTTTAAAAAATTAAAGTTTGGACTTTAAAATTAATGAAAATTAAATTAAAATAAAACCAAAAATTAAAAAATATAAAAATGAAATTAAAAAATTAAAATTACTATTAAAATTACTATTAACGCAGTAAATAGATTACAATTTGTAATAGAAAATAAAGATAAAATAACATAAAATGAAAGATCATATAGTTAAGTTAAATTTTCAAGATAGTAAGCTTAATAAAGTTAAATGATTATAATTGCGTAAGTTTCAAACCATAGATTTAAAAGTTCTAGCAGGAGAGTGAGGTTAATTTTTAAATATGTTTACAATTTACTGTAGTTTCATGCCTCCGATTCAGTAATATGTCCCTCTTTATGTACTTAATAATTTACATTTTTTTATAGACAAAGGAAACATGGTTTATTTACCAATCAAGATATTATAGCTTGTTTGAAAATTTTCCATTTAACTTTAGGTGTTTTACTTTCTTCTTTTAAATTAAAAAATACTTAGAAAGTGATGTCATATTTTGTTTATCTTTATTAGTAAAAGATAAGAGATGAGTGTAAACAAGTTTTTTTAAGTTCATTGTATTACCAATATAAATTTTAGAAATCATAGAATTTATTGCAAACGCGAGAGAGCACATGTAGATCAAGTGTTTAGTTAAACACTTATTAGATTAGGAGCATTGGTTGTAGCATTGCTACAAATACAAAAGTTTTTACTATGAGGCAAAATAAAATGGGTAGTAGAATTACCATTGTCATTGTTGTATAATTGCAAAATTTTATTCTTATGTAATTCAATTACTTTTTCTAAATTGTTAGATCAACTATAGCTGAGTTTTAGCATATTCCAAATGAAAATATTGCTGAAAGGGTTTTTATGGGAAAATGTTTATGAATTAATTTAAGAAATTTATGTCCCAGTTTAGAATTAACTACCTGATTAAATGGAGTATTATGCCATATGATTCTTTCTGTTTCTATTTTTCTTTCTTTTTAAAATTTTATTTTCAAAAATACTGTTTATTACCATTATTATTATTAAATACCTGATGGAACATTGAATGTCTAAACAATATGAACACTTATTTCAGATTGTATCTTGTATATGTTCCAAAGTATAATCAATAACAAATATTCATTGCTCTATTTTTATATTGAGCACGTTTACTTTAATATTTTTAAGGTTGCAAATATGTTCTTTGTTTCTTATATATTTGTATATATATATATATATATATATATATATATATATATATAAAGCATAATAGCTTAATATCTAGAGAAATTTTAAAAAGCATAATATCAACCACCCCTTGTCCCTTTTTTTTGTTCCTCCTACCACTTCTATCCCTCTGACATGGCAAGATTTTAACTTTTAAACTCTTGGGTTTTGTATGGGGGAAGAGTATATCTTCTAATATGAGACATAGTTATCTTTCTGCTTTCCATTACTTAAATTCCTTATATTAAAAGATTGTTAATCCCACCCCATTTTATTTTTCTGTGTATGGATGATTTTTCTTTTTTACTTCTACCGGTATAAAATCTTTTAATACATTTGAATTTGAGTAAATTAAATTTTCGTTTCTCCGTTGCTGAAGAAGCGATGAATTCCTCGTAGAAATGGCTATCCAACGGATTTAAATATAAAAATCTTTGTTTTATTATATATATATATATATATATAAATTTTATACTTACGTTTTGAAGAAAAGTGCAAACATTTTCAAGCAACATTTCCCATGAACAAAACCATATATGTATTATTCCAGTTTCTAAACCTATTTTCCAGCCATATTATTTGCATGCATTATGTTTAGTACATTTCTTTTTTTCCATTCTTGCTCTAAGTCTGAAAATAGTAGACTATTTTCCTCTGAGATTTTTTCTACCATTTCACTATTTTATGGCAACCCGGGTACCATTTTTCAAAAATTCCATAGTTGTAATTGTCTAGAATTACAACCAGACCTTTGTGCACAAAATTTAAAATTAGTTTATTTCATTAATATCTGTTCTCAAATTATCAAGTATTTTATTCTGAATGTATAACAAAAAATGTTTTCCGATTAATATGGGATTTCTGAATTCATTTATAATAGATTTTTAAATGCAGCCAAATGTGAAGAAATATATTGTGATCATAACGTAAATCGACAATTCCTCTAAATAATAGTCAGATTCTCTTATTTTGGTTCACACTAAATAGCCGCGTCTACGAATTATGTTTTTAGTATCACTTGAGAACTATCAAAATCAAACTGAAAGAAGTAATTGAATTTTTCAGAATTTATTCCAATTACTATAAAAATCCATGTCTGGTCAACCACACGTTCTCTATTTTACTTGCGCCGAATAATTACTGTGGCTGCAATTTTGATAAATTTTCTGAAGATACCAAATTCGAATACCGTTTTCTTTTTTTTATCTGTAAAGTACCTTAACTGATCCACTGTGGTAAGCTACGAGTAGTTGGCCTCCTTAAAAATTAATATTTCTCTGTTTTTTAGACTGAAGATGCATTAGCATTTTTGATAATTTTATTTTTAAGAACCACACTTATGTTGCTTTAAGTCTTCAAATTATTAAACAAATTTAAATGAATGTACAGTCTCAGCATGTCGGCTTCTGTGTGGTTGTCAACAAATGTATATGTTTGTGTGATCTTTATCTTTTGTGGATTTCTAAGTGTGCGTGCGTCTGCGTGTATATGTATGCGTGCTTACGTTTGCGTGTGTATAGAGGAAAATGAAAGAAAAAATGTGAATAATGTAGATTTAGTACCCTTTATATATTCAAATTTCGGAAAAGCATTTCCTGGTGTCATTAGCTCCTATCTGAAATTGCTTCAATACATGCCTACTTTGGGAAGTACTGTTGTTGATATTGATAGGCGGGCAACTGTACATATAGCCAGTAGTGTTGAAATGTTTTCCGAAAATCTTAATTAAACAACTTGCAACTGAGTAAGAAAAAAATGAAAAGAGGCAAATTTCAGTGATATAATTTTTTTTCGATGAGACGGAACTCGAAATGGGAAAAAAGAATCATTTTTTGTTTGCTTTTGTATTTTGCATTTCTATCATCACTCTTTTATTTCAGCATTTTATTGTTGAAAATGTCCTATAATTTGATTACTTTTATTGTAAATCAAGTAACATGTTCATTTCTTATTTACCACACTTCTCGGTCTTCTTGGCGAATTAAGATAAGAACCAGAACGAGATATCTTAAATTACTTTGACAGATAGTGATGTGAAATGGCTTGAAAAAGTTGATACTCACGGGGCAGGTGGCGTGTAAGAGAGCTAGAGTAAGGCAGAGGATCTCATATGTAACGATCTTGAGTGGGATGACAAAAAACTTGGCATAGTGAGAAATGCTGCTTTGAACTGCAAGATATAGGAAGTTATGAAGCCATGATTTCCAACGTCATGAAAACCCACGGCTCATAGAGTAATATTAGTTTGCATGGCGATGCATAATCTGTTTCAGTTTCAAATGTTCTACTCTGCTTGAAGCGGAACGAGAAAAAGGACTGTGATTCGAAATCTGAGCAATTTTTTTGAATTCCCATCGGGTTCTTTACATTTACTTGCTCAAAAATATCTTTGGTGATGTTAAGAATTCATCTTCTCTCGCCAGATATGAGTGAATTATTTGGTTTTGGATTTGGGATAATAAGTGATAATCCAAAGTATCAGTATGTTTTAACCCATTCACAAAAATAATAAATATTTATAGAAAACGACATATTTTCAGTTCTTAAATAATTAAGAAAGACATAATAAACCGTGAAAAAATAAATTAATCAACTTCTCTGGATTTATGATTATTTTGAGCAATATTTGTTCATTGCACAATTACTATTTCTGTAATATAACAATCCCGCCCCACCCGAGGAAGCTGAGCAAGCGGGGGCGTTTCCGGTCGTTGAAAAGTAACGGATGTCACTTTGACCCTATTTCCGGCAGATGCGGAAATAACTCAGAGGCAAACAGACAGGTGACTCTGAGAATTACGTAGGCGTCGCGTGGGCGTCGCGTGATCAAGGCAAAGCCGGAAGAAACAAGTCCCGGTTTTGGAAGATATATAAAGACCGCGAAAGCACGGATTAGGCAGTCTAGTCAGAGAGACAAGACAGTCCGGTAGACCAGACCAGAGGAGCAACAGATACGACGACACTCCCCCGTCACCCCGTCAGCCCTTGGAAGCGCGCTCTCACTCTCTTTTCACTAGGCCACACGGTCTATCGTTTATTAATAAAAATATCACTTCATATATTTTTATATATACCCGTGTTTGTCTGTTTATTGGTATACAACATTTCTATTCGATAGTTATGGATTGCATGGTTTCGTTTGAATAAAACCTCCGATGTCAATCGAGTTAGTGCTCCATAAACATTATATAAATCATAGCATTTATTTTCATACAAGCAACTTAAATTTGCTTGTTTTATATTGTGTTGCTTTCCTGTAACTGCTTCTCTAATTATTGCTTTGGAGTTCTGTTAGATAATGTATATTATTGTTTAAAATCTCATGTGCGAACTTCGCAATTCACATGTATTATTATTTAGTACATATATTCCAAGATTACTATGTCCTTTATTACACATGTGATACGCCTACACGTGTTTAGCATTCTTTTAACTTTCTCATCATTTTCGTTTTTCCAAAGATGGAACCTAATATCAATAGTTGGAAACCAACTGAACAGAAATATTTTTGAAAGTGTACATTTTAGATAAACATTTTCCTTTGTATCCATAAGCATTTATTTTCGTGTGCGATGCTAACTTCAACGCCTTATCCATTTTTTGTAGGATCAACAAAGTTAAGCAATGCCGAACCTAGACAGTATCTAGATGGATGAATAGCAGTACTTTAATTTCGGACATGCTGATAACGGCTCGGTATTTAATATCGAATTCAACTCGAATTAATCATATTCACTTACGCGGAAATATTCTTGAGAAAATATGAACTACATTTTCTCTCCTGGCTATGGGTTAATTAGTAAGACTTCTAGCAATGGACCATTATTATCTGCAAATAGTTCTTAAAATCTGATACTAGCAAGTAGTCGATTCACAGAAAAATCACTTGATCATGTAAGATACTGTAAAGTTACAGAACTGTCTACACAATTCTGCTATATACGTAATATATAGAATTTATTTGTGCATTCATTTGTAAATTATCAAATAACTGAGATCACTTATTATCAGGATTTTTGTAAAAACATTACTTCCTGCTTGTGACCAGGAATTTAATTAAATATTATCACTTGATCCTAACCAGGAAGTGCTTTAGACATTTCTTTCTGATTCTAACCATGAAATAATACGAGTACTTCCTAATTAAGAATCAAACATCATTGTGCAAAAATTCCTTCTAAATTCTCCATTCCTAATTCTAGTACTGAATATCTGCTTCTGCTGCTGCTTCTTTAAACACTGCAGGTCTAGCAACTATGGCTACATATGAAAGAATGATGTACAGTAATGATCGTGATATCTGATACGATGTTTCTGGAAACTTACCTTTGCAGGAGCAAAAAGAGAATATTATTTACTTTGTCAAGAGGTGTACCTTGCCTACTTCAAAGTACCAGTTTGAGATAAGGACAAAAGCTAGACCCTCACAAATTGTGTGCAGAAAGTTTGTGATCATGATCCCATGAATGCGAACCTCAAGTTTGGTGTGCCAATCGTTTGAAGCGAACCAACAAATCATTTGGATAAATGCTACTTCTGCATTGTCACTATACACGTTTTAATAAGAAAACTAAGCAACACTTGCGTATCCTTTTCATGGATACACACTGTGTTGCAACAATGAATATGGCGCTTGTAATGCATTTTCGTTGGGGTGAATAATTTTCTTGGGAATAGGAACGCTGACATTTACCTGTGTGATGTGTGTGAAAAGCAAAATGAAAGCTTTAATCAAGATAGTAAAAATATTAGAATAACGTTACCACGAAAGATGGGACTCAAGTATGATTTTAGATTATTGCTAACAATTCTTGAAAGATGTTTCCGCAGCCTCATCAAAGAGTGTCAAAGAGGAAAGATTTTATGTCACGAAGTAGCTCCTGGAATAAATGAAATTTTGTGCATATTTTCTTATCATCATACTTAATTTTTACATACTTATGTGCTATACATTTACTCTTGTGATTTGTTAAAAACTTACTAATTATTTTCTGTTTACAATCTTATGTGTACAATATTGTAAAAATGTTGTCCTGTAAAAATGCAATTCTGTAAACCATATGTTAAGTCTTTCGTATATTCATCAAAAGGAACATAGGTCTAAAATAAAAGTTCAGTGATTATTACGTACGTACTGTACAAAATGTAGAATAACACACTACTCTTTCTTCACGCGGGTTACCGTTAAATCTCAATGAAAGTACAGATTTGTTTCTGATTAATGAACCTATTCTATACTGATATCAATGTAAGCGGATCGATAATAAATACAACAAACTATTTGTATCATTGTGACAAATAAATAAGTTTTAATAAATAGATCCGCTTTTCATATATACAACATAAGGGAAAAACAATAGTACTTTTTAAACGTTTATCATATGTTTGGCACAAACTACATGTACAAATCCTCATTGTAGAATTAGAGCCACTAACCAATAATAATATTCCTTCAGAATGGCTCGCAAGCAGTTATTATACATCGATGTCTTCTTGAATTCTATTCTTTTTTCTTTCTCTTCACTAAAATCCTCACATTCTTTTTCAAATCGTATTTACTATTGAATCTACTGATGTTATCACTTTGCTTTGGTTAAATGATTTTAGAAGTTTATTGGCGTGTATTTTTATTGTACTCTTTAAGGACAAGATAGGGAGATTGAAGAGACAGAATTTAAAATGCCAAATCATTCCTGGAACCTATAACAGATCAATATGATACAATTAAATCGTTATTATAATATTAAATTAAATAATTTATTAAATGAGATTTTCAAAACGTACCTCATTTTATCAGAAGGTGTTTAGACTTTAAATTTCATTTTCAATAATATTATACATTTTCACTAGTCATTTTGACGTAATAAGTCTTTACGATTAAATCACCAAGGATGAGTTAAAGAAACCCATCAAGTCCCACCATACGCTTTTTATAACTGTTGGCATTAAAGAGTTACAAATAGAAACTATAAATTCTTCTTCTTCTCCGGCTTCTTCCTTTATCGTGTTTCTTCAATATATTACCGATCATGGGTTTCCACAATTCCTTTCCTTTCTATCTGTCAGTAAATTTTTGTCTTTTCGTGTCACTCTTAATTCTTATTCTGCCAACCATTTAGACTTTTAGTCATTATGTACGTTATACATTGCTTATACAATTTGTCTTCTGGGCATCGCATTTTCGAAACCTATTTTCCCATTAAGTTCACTAAAAATTTCAAATGTGTCATTCTGATGTTAAGTATAAGTGTCAATTTTGTTTCCATTTTTTCTAAAATTTTATAACTATTTACATGTTCAGTTCATGATATTCTAACCATACTTGTTTAAAACACCATTTCTTTTAAATGAAAACTCTTCTTCATTTGGTAAAGATTGTCCTGTATTCTTTGTCGTATAAAATGACTGATATTTCAGATATATATGAATTTTTCTTGAACAAAAACTTCCTATTTCTTAAAACTTTATTTATCTTTTGAAGAGTATATTTCGCTACCCAAATGCACGCTGAAATTTATGTGTCCCATATTTTTATCCTTTGTTAAATTAATAAGTAGGTGTTAAAACCTTTCTATTCTCTTGATTTTCCCATCTCCAGTTTGTAACGCACATGTTGGGCAATTTCGTTTTTTACTAGTAATCGTGTATTCTTTCTTACTCGATTATTATAAACCTATAATTAATGTTATATTTTTTATTCAACTATAATTAAACTGAATATTATTTTAAAAACTATAATTGAAACTGATGTTTATTTATTTTATTTAGTATACAATTTTTAACGTATCTGTCATTATAATTTGAATTAAAATTATCTGATGACTTATAACATAAAACACGCATACATCTTGTACTCTACCTCCAAGTTTGTGACAAAACCAACAACAATGTCTGCTAACGAAATTGGTGATTATTGGAAGAATGTCGAGTGGAAATAATGTCTCGCTTTTTTACATTAGTTACCATTTTTTTATAACTGCAGTTACATTGAATTAGATATATGTTACCGATCCTTACTAATATGTGTTTGTTTGCTGCGCTTCATAAGAAGGTGTTTAACACTACTGTCTCATTCAATTCCAACATTTTAGAAATTGTTTATTTATTATTCATTATTGATACTCAAATGCGATACGTGTATCTTACATGAATGAAGAATAGAAAAGTAAAAATTCGTAATTTTGACGTTATGTAGTTATCAATCATCTCCACCTGTTGTAAAGCAATAGGAAAACTATTTAAGCATTTTTTTAAAAAATTCATATAAATATGTACATTAAAACAAAATATGTTAATGTGATGAATTGTGAACAAGATTAAGCCAAAATTATTTACACTTTTACAAGTTTTTGAAAAGCAACTTTATTTATTATCAGGGGTCACATTTTTTATACGCATCTGTTGATATAAAACTGTTCACAAGCAAAAAGTAATTGAAAGTGTATGATAAAATATTAGCTACAGCATGCCCTAGATATAAGTCGTCATTCTCCACAGGTTATATATATATATATATATATATATATATATATATATATATATATATATATATATATATATATATATATATATGGGGTAATTCCACTCGTTGCCAAGCATGACTACCTTGATTTTGATATAAATATTTATTTTGGATGTCGATTCTCTTGTTGGTGTGGTTCAAGATGACTCATTTTTCTATTAGTCCTAGCATTTATTTACACTTTTTTAAAATTATCCCTGGAATTGATTTCCACATGAGCCGATTGTACATGTAAATCTACTGAATACCAATGGTCATTCCTTGTGTTTTGATTTAAAATGTCGTGTTAGACCACACGTATTCTTGCACAGATTCCACAGTCATTAAAAGAGAGGTCATTCTAAATGTTACTTGTAGTAGTATTTAGTCCCCTACTCTCATGAGATATCATATAACTGGACAAACCTGCCTTTAGCTGTCAGATTCTCTGGAAAAGTTAATATGTAAAATCTTCCATGGATCTTCTTGCTTGGATTGATGACACATCTTGCATATATTTAGCAATCGCTTAACTTCAGTATAACGTATGATTTGTTCATCAAATTTCCTCATTATCCTAGAAGGTTTTTTCCACCTTTCATCCCTGTTCTTTGATTTCTCATCCCAAAACCTTTAATTAATTTTCGTCTTCGTCAAGGTGTCCTTTCGGCAGTTTTTGTATCTTTTGGGGGCTTGCAGACAAGTCGTTTTCTTTCCCTTAGTACTCCTTACGTAGCTTGTTTTGGCATACTGAAGTCTTCCTGTTTGAGAAATGTGCACTACATCTGAGCATGTGCTCTATTATCATGAACTCAAGGTAGACAAATCTGATCCTGGAATATAGGTATACCAAGAGATTTTTAAGATAGCGCAAGACATTTTTTATGAAAGCCTTCTAAGAGCTCGCTATAACTTTTAAAATTTGTATAGGTTTCGCATCCGTCCAGTAAGGTAGTCAAAACACAACCTTTGTATACTATCAATTTTATTGTTATGAAAATGTCTTACTGTGACAAGAGTCTTCTCTCCAGTTTTCCATAGGCACTGAAAATCTTTGCTATTCTTGTATTTATCTCATAATTAGGTGTGTTCAATCTAGAAAGTTTACTTGCAAGGTAAACAAAAGTATTAAATACTCCCAAATGTTTGCTATTGACAAAGATTGACGTAGGACCGTAGGCTTTACCAGGTGCAGGCTGGTACATCACCACGGTCTTCTTCAAGCTTATTGTCAACCCAAATTCATCACATGATGTAGAAAGGTTATCCGTGTGCAGCTGCAAGTGTATAAGTCACAATAATGTGCATAAAGCAAATGACGTATCAGAGTCAAAATGCTTTACTGATTGCATTGAAACTACAAACATTAAACAACATATGTGAAGTACTGTATCGGACATAAATATCTACATTACTTTTCTTGAAATCTCTCAGGAGAAAAAATAATTGCAAAGAAAACTGCAAAAGCTTTAGACACCAGAAGATCACATTGCTTTACTCTCTATTCAATTAAAATATGGTCTAACAGTTCTCCACTAACACACACCTATGCATTCATGTCATCATGCAATGATCTAATCAGATCTGTAAACTTCTGGAAACAACACATTTTTATCATATCTTCCAGAGTGCCACACTATTCAATGATTCAATGAGTCAATAAAGCAATGTTACATGTCTAGGTGTTGTTCGTGGCACTTCTGTTGTAACTGCCGTGAAGTAAAAATCATTTCAATAGTCCCTCAGACTAGCCGTGAAACCAAAGTGAGATTCAGGCAGCGTTTCAGGAACAGTGTGTTTAAGCAAACGATTAAAGAGAATTCTTGAGAATTACAGAATTCATGGATATTCCTCAATAGTTCTCGCACATGGTATTAAGTTGTTTCCTTTCTTGTACAAATCACAAGTATGGCATCTCTTCAGTCTTTAGGCACCAACATGACTCTCACTCATGCGGAAAGACTGAAGACATCAAATCAACCACCTTTGCTACATCTTTTCCTTGGGGATTTTCCAGTGTTAATCAGTTTAATAGCTGAAAACAGCTTTTCAAGAGTGGGTTGAGTTTCGATTTCATCAATTATTGGCAACTGAAGCAGCTTATCAATAACCATTAAATCAACCTGTGATTTGTGGTTTAAGACATGACTGAAATTTTTCTGTCATTGGGTCTTCATTTAATAAGGTTTGAGCAACAGTATTTTCGTGACTTTGTAACTCCCTGGAACAAAAACTGATACAGTAGGCCCATATACAACTCGTACATGATCGTTTACAGATGTATAATCACTTTTGTCCGCAGATATTTGAATTTGACAAGTATGTTCAGTCACCATGAGTCTTTTGCTGGTGGAATGTGCCTTGCATTTGTTAAAATGGGCTTCGAGCAGGTTCTTTTCAAATGTTTTATCAGGGCAAGAAAGAACTTTTTTAAATCATTTTCTCTTTTCCTCTTTTAGTTTCGAGACCAATTACATACTGATTGAAAACCAGTATCGGTGCTTTCTGGTTATAGATCTAACAGACATTGCGGCAGCATAGTTAATGACCTCAGCAAAAGCATGTGCCAATGAGAAAATCATGAGCGCTTCCAGGTTTATTTGTATTTGTATGATTGTCCAAAGTATTTATTTATCACACAAAGATCGCTGACAGAGTTGAAGGCAAAACAAACCCTTGTTGTTGCATTTTCCCATCCCATGACATTTCAGAAATTTCAAGGTGAGAATCGCCAATTATAAAAATATTTCATCCTTATTCCCTTTATCAGGATATCCATAAGGTCTACGTAAATCTGTCAATTTTAGCATCGGAGTTAGGAAAAGTTGGGGCATAAACACTCACAACTATTATACATCTCTCCAAGAAAAATTGGAAATTCAAGGTCATAGGTTTTTAAGACACACTATGTGTCAGCTCTGAGAGATGAGGTACTAGTTTATACCTGATGAGAAAATCAACAATGCATTTCTCAGTTCAGGATTCAGTCTTAATATTCTAGAATCTAGAATTTGGTGGGCTGGCCAGTAAAAATAAAAGCAAGATTTTTTAGCAGCACCATTTCTATTTCTCTCCATGCAAGCAGAGAAGCGGAGTATCTCTAAATCGAGCTGGTCAATCAAATGGGGCCCTGCCGAAACATGCCACTATCAACGTTGACGATGTAGTGACCATTTTCCCTGATCGCCTACGTGAGACATTTTATTACTATATATATATTTCATTTGTAAACGAGTTATGACGTGACCTATGTTTCTACCACGTGGTGTTTTCAAGCAATTTGCAATAAGTGATTTTACCATTTTTTAAAGAACGCTCAGGTAACTAAGTATTTTTTTAAACTGTCACGTGACGGGGAATTATGGAACGCACAATTTTTAAAATTGCAAGAAATAATTTCATGGATGAAAACGTTATAATTTCTTATAAACATTATGATTTCATATAATTTTAAGAATTGTGCGTTCAAAAGTTCCCAGTCACGTGAGCGTTAAAAAAAGCGTTGCTTGAGCGTTCTTACAAAAAAGGTAAAATCAGTTATTGCAAATCGCCGAAAGACACCACATGGTAGAAACCTAGGTCTCGTAATCACACGTTTACAAATAAATAATATTCAAAAGTATTACAATATCATTGTATTGAACACTTTTTAATACAAATGTGCATTGTTCTAATTTTTTATAACCAAAAACTAAGTAATTAATATATATATATATATATATATATCGTCTTTATTTTAAACCTGAAATTAAAGAAAAATACGATGTTTAGACCGGTTCATGTTTAAGCATAATAGACACTAATTTTCTGTTATATTTAACTATTTAGGTTTAGATATTTATTTCCTGCCTTCGATACACTAAACACACACACATCTATATATATATATACATTGTCAAAAATAGACAGAAAAAGGCTAAGATACAATAATTTTGAGAGATTACATTTGAGTCTTAATTCATAGAATTGCTGAGCCAAACTGAAATGTGTTTTTGTATATTGTGATGGATCCTCTATTTTGCCAAACCATTCTTAACTGCTATGCCGATGTCATAGGGAAGCTGTTTGAGAGTTCTCTTGCATAAATTCAAAGCTTTAAAATTTGAAGTTTGTAAGAGTTACAATAGGCACCCAACGTTTAGTTGGAACTGTTGCAGGAAAAAAATCAGCCGAGCCTGAAAAGAAACTAAAACTTTAATATATTTTACTAAATCTTTGGATTTTCTTTTCGATTCCATCATTTATTTACTCAGTAGATTTAGTCCTTTTTTCTAAAGTTAATTTCTAGAAGTTTAGAAAACTTTTAAGTTTATGTGTTGCTAATTCTTTTAAGAAAATATGATATATAAATATAAAATAAACATAAATAATTACCTAAATCCCAAATTAATCCCTGGCAACCACATTTTATTAAGTATCAGCTCTACATCTTCGGACATATGTTTTCTTTTTTCTGAATCACTATGGCAAAAATAACAAATATAGTAAAATTCATATAAGTAGGTAATTTCTTGAAAGAAAGAAAAACAGAGAAAAGTGATTTTTTTCAGACACGACATTTGCTAGAAATTTATTTATTCTCCTAGAAATGGAATGCAATTTACTGCTGTTTGTTGACCTTGATTTAAACCCCTGGTCAATTCAGAGGATGTATTTTCATATTTTTGGTTTTCTATCAATTAAATACTCCTAGAAATTTTCCGTTTGGTTGCGATATTTAAATATTCATAGACATTTAGATAGGTACGGATGTAGAAAATATTCGTATGTATAAACGCAGGTACACACCCATACATAAATATTTTTTATATGTGTTAAGAGAACACTTTCAATTTAACATAACAGAGGTCTTAAGTATACATTAATAAACATGAATATTATCCTATGTGTATAGCATGACTTGGAGTTCCATGTATTACTTGTCGAAAAGACAGAATGAAGTCTCGTAATATTAGGTCATGAATGCGTAGTGAATGAAACTCTCCTTCGTGCTGTAGACGTAGGATATGTATATTTATTAACACTGCTTTTGTAAAGTTGTAATTTTTATTCTACAGGGCATAATGGGGATAAAATATTTAAAAAATAAATACATAAATCATCAGGTTTCGCTCCCGCTTGTCAAAGTTTTTAATTGGGAGAAAAATGTAAAGTGTAAGAGGTATGAAAAGTGAAACGGTTAATAATGGGGAAAGAGACATTAACTGCTAGAGACAGATCACAGAAAGGCACAGCAAACACACTCGCTGTTTGCACAGCTACAGTCTACAAGATCATTTTTTACAAAGATGTATGTCCTTCTTTTATTCAATTTAGAATAAGAGTAGCCAATCTGAATTCTAGTAGAAAAGTAAAAAATATCTTTATAAAAGTTTTTCTACAATATCTTTTGGCTAGGATTGAAGTGCTGCAAGTGAAGTACATAGATTATAGTTTGAACAGGTCCACACACTATCATTTATGATCTATTGAGGTTTTCATTTCTCGTTACATAGGATTTGTTCATGAGAGTGGTTGTCAGAAATTAGCGACTGAGTTAAAATATAAACTGACGTTCTTAAGACACAACAGATATGGTTACATCATGGAATCGAATACGAAGAAGATTATTCCCAATTACTCCTTCTATGAATTGTCTGAGCTAGAATCTGCTGTTCTTGCTTATGGCTTCGATATTTGTGTTCCACCTACTATATCAGATGAGAAAAAAGATCTTTTCTTAGTTTGAGGTCTTCTTTTTGCAACTTGCAAATCTTGTCTCTATTTCTTCGGATGCTCTTTGCAATCTTACAGCCAAACAAAATAATTATGCTCATTTGTTTCTGGTATACCTGTGGCTACTTCTGAGTCACATTGGAGAATCAAGCACTGGGGTATTATCATATATTTAAAAGAAAACCATGATTTTGGTGATTTCTCCACCTGATCAAGGGGCTGAAGCAATCTTAATGGATTAAACGGTATATGTTAATAAGATGTCAATTTTGGTGATACATTAACGTTTATAAAGTTACGCCGTGCTAAAAGATGTGATGCAACATCTTCAACAGAAATAAAAGTCCAGAAAAAAACTGTTGAAGTGAGTTAAAATAGGGATGCTTTCCCCAGTAATTTCTGAAGAAATCAGACCTTCTGGCTCAATCAGACCTCGCATTTATGGTCTTCAAAAATGCATAAGAAAGAGGTACCGTTACGACCCATATTATCAATGATTAGGTCTTCACAATATAAGGTGGCCAAATGGCTTCCTAAATTGCTACAACCTGTTTTGCAGCGGTACAGATCATTTATCATAAAGGATTTATTTTTCTTTGTTGAGCTTTTCAAACTTTGTTCTTCTGGTAAGTATATTTTTACACACGATGTAGGCTCCTTATTTTCTCGTGCACCCCTCATAGAAATAATAATATTTTCAGTGATTTTCTTTCTCGCAATTCTTTGTCTCCTCTAGATGTTCATGAAGCAATTTTCGTGGAAGTAATAAAGTTTAAATTTAGTTTTGTCAACATGATGTACCTTCAAATTGACGGTGTAGCTATATGCTTCCATTTGGGTCTTGCGTTGCCTAATATTTTTGTTTGGTTTTATAAGGATTAATTACATAATAATCCATTATGTCCGTCTCTTTATAGTCGCTATGATGATGATACATTTTGATTATATAATGAAGATGAGACTGATCAATTTCTCTGCTCCCTTGATAATTACCATCCTTTTTGAGCTTTACTATTGAGAAAGAGTTTAATTCCAAACTTGCTTTCCTGTATGTAATAGTGCATCGAACTCTTACAACGTTTTGTACCTCAACGTACAGAGAGTTTACACGCGTTGGGTCTCTTTTTGCCCGAAAAGAGCCAAATTAACCTCATAAAAACTTTAATGCATAGGTCATTTATGATCTGTTCTAACGTCTTCCTTGATAGTGAAATTCACTTTATAAGGAGAACTTTCTGCGATAGTGGGTATCCACTCGCTGTTCTCAATTCGGTGATTTGTAGATTAAGACTGTAGATATTGTTAAAAGCACCGTGTAATTAATGTTTCCGTAGATTGGAGAGAAGGGTGAAAACCTAACTAGGAAAATTTCTTCTGATTTGCAGAAATGTTATTTTTCTACCAAGATGTGTGTTGACCTTTATGCCCATATATATATATATATATATATATATATATATATATATATATATATATATTGTGTACCAGTCCTTTTTTTATAAGTTTTTTCATTCATAGATAGATAGATACATTCACTTAATATCAACATGATTTTGTTTATTGTGAAATTAAAACAAATTTCCAGTGTATATATAATAAAAGTTAAAATAAAAATCCGGAATTAAATACAGGCGTCTAAAAATATCGTTATTATAAAGGAACAAAACATAAAGGTTCTCCTTTAATGGGTTAATGATAACCGGCCAAATTTCAGGGCAGTGAGAATTAAGAAATTAAAAAAATAAATAAATGAATATGTCAAGTTATATCAGGAGAATGAATATCGCCATTCTATCTGCCATATGTTATCATTCTTTAAATCTAGGAAAAAAGAAAGTCGTGTCAAATGAAACCAAAATGGAATTAAATCACCATGAACTGAGACAATAATATGACCAAATTTTAATGAAACTGAAATGGTACTATTTCTGTTAATAGTGAGATTTTTCAAGAAATCTTGAACTGAAATTGAAAACGAAAATCATTATAATGAAGATCGCATCTGGAAAAGATAATGAGGGGGAAAGTGTCTAATAAACTGACACAGTATTAAAGCAGGATGGTTGATGTGTGCTATGAAAACGTAATGTGAGAAGTAAAGCCTCGTTTTAATATTCCATATATCAATCACGAGAGTGGAATAGAGAATTATGCCACTAATCCGTTGTTAATGTTGTTTTTACCTATTGCAGTGGCGTATATATCGACGGTTAGATTCCCGTCGCAGCAGCGCATTTCCAGCAACAGACAATTTCTGGCGCCAATGTATTCATTGTTGTTCCTTTTCCACATGCAATGTAAAAACCATATAAATTTGATAGCGTAATACGTTTGTAAATGTCTATGAGAAGGCTTTACGCTTTCAACATTAGAATTGATCGTCTCCATTTTCTAGAATTTAAACAATATTTTTCTGGTATCTAAAGAAGCAAGAGCTGACCAGAAGGACTTTTTGTCAAGACGAGAAATGCACAGCGTCACCTAATACTTGTAGGCATATCTCTATCTCCCATTGTATGTTGCGTCTTTTGTGAATACGATCCATATACCTAAAAGTTTATAAGCTACTCGATATCAGTGGATTTAATTTACCTGTCTAGTTCTCACTTTCCGTGACCCGAAATTAAAATGTTCTATATATTTACTATTTTTATTTGAGTTTTTTTATAAATTGACTGAAATACAACAGATAATTTTTGTAGGGATTATTTTCATACAAACATGAATTGATCATAAATAGTGTTGCAGAAATAACGAGTGACGTGTCATGACTAAAAACGAAGAAAGATTATGATAGAACATTTTACTATCAGGCAATGCGTCATCAAATCGAATATGCATGAGTGTTTCGGATATTTCGAAAATGATATTGGTTAACATACAAGTTATTTACCAGTATTATTGTGACTCTCTGTTGAAAATAAAATCAAATTATAAATTATGATTATGTCCAGAATTTACGAGTCGCATTTGAAAATTAATACTATCTGAACCAACAGCAAATCTTATACTTCCTACAATAATTTTTACAAAAACCATCCAATTGTTGTCGACTTATAACATATGTGACTTACGATTCTTCGACTTAACGAATGCGACCTCGAATTGGTAATTCTGGCCGTTTGATCAAAATGTACTGCGTATTAAAATGTGAAATTCTTTTAATCATTTCAGCCGAGCAAGGCGGGGACGACACTACTATGCAAGGAATTATATTGGGAGAAATCACTGGGTACAGGGGTGTTGTAGAAAGGATAAAATATGGACGGGATTAAAGAGATGGAAGATGGCATTTGACATTGCATTTAAGTTTTCGGAGATTGTATCTATCAGGGAAGAATGTTAATGGAAGAGATTTCTACACGAGAGAAATGTGAAAAAAGAAACAGTTGAAGTAGAAGAGATGGGGGATTACATTTAACTATTACAACAGTAGGACTTACAAAAGAAAAGCTAATGTCACTGGCAGAAATGAAGTAAAGAAAAGCGGAGAAAGAGAAGGAAAGCGAATCTTCCACTAAGGGATTGTTAGAAACTTTATGAATAATATATTCTTGCACATTTTGAAGAATTGGCCAAAATAACGTACGTTTTGCAAAGATTGAGCGTATATCACTCGATCTGTTTTCGTTCATATATATCCTTTTATGAGGAGAATAAAAAAAGAACATTTTAAACAATTTCACTATATTTGTGAAAAAACAAAACAAAACAAAAAAAAAAACTCCACCGGCGATGCTAATCCCTGCCCAGGTGAGGACATCGACAATTTACAATCAAGCACCACTGGCTAATAAGATGTCTTGCATATATATATATATGCTTTCTGGAATTAAATGTTTCTGGTTTGTTCACCTGAAATTTGCTTTTTGGTAGGTTGATCAAATATTAAACTCACTGTATTGTTTTAGTCAATGTTTGACATAAACTAGACGAACATAAAGATAAGAAATAAAACAGTCGTAAGCAAACGTAGTTGTAATTGGACAAATATATATCTGTGCGTCTGTATGTATTGTATCTAAAAATATGATGTCTACCACAACGGCTTGTCCGTATTCAAGCTCGGTCCCTTCGGTTGATCCTGGATTTGATTGCTTCAGCACAAGTTCTATTTTGCTCTACATTTTGTTCATTGATCGAAAACTGGCTTGGTCCAAATGGTCCTGGAATCGATGACTTGGTTTAGTCCGGTCGGAATGAATCATACGAGAAAAAATAAGTTGGATAAAGGAAAAGTATTTATGTACAATTCCTAGATACAAATTTGTTCGGACAATTAATGATGACCTAAGCAGGCATATATTCTCCATGAATTATCGGCCCTTTTTCGATTATCCTGAGTCATCGTCTGTTAACTTGATTTTTATCGAGACTTCTAGAACAAGGCTTTAAGTCGAAGGTATTTCATCATTGCGGTGAATCATACAAGATCAGGGCGAAGTGGTGGGATAATCTCTCACCATCCCCTCTCTCTCTTTTTCTCTCTCTCTCTCAGTGCTTTGCACACCCTCTATGCATGCACCCTCTCTCACTTTGCTGTTCAAAATATCCAGCTTATGTGACCTCCCGAATCCAGTAGAAGTGGTATAAGATGTGATCTAGGAACTAGCGTTTCTCAAACAATCAATGAAGATTCTCCCTGAAAATGCCCATATAAGCAGGGATCCCTCCGTTCTCCTTGGAAATTTAACTGTAAAATCTCCTTTGATCACCTGATCAAATCCGTCTCTTTTTTGCTTTGTGTGAATGCCTCATGCCATCAATGCATGAGGGGGTCTTATGTCTTCTGCCTTCCTTATATTCTATTTTGGTCTTCTCGTGTTTGGTCATCTGACCTCAACCATTGCTCGGGTCTACGCAGGTTACAGCCAAAACGGCCCAATTTTAATTATCGCTCCAAAATTCATTCTTATCGTACCCTTGTGTGTGATAGTTTTCGCACCTGGGATTTATTGTTTCAATCGTTTTGCCAACAAGTGACAAAGTGAAAACAATCCCTTTCTTTGAGACGTTTTATCGCATTTCGGACTACAAAAATTTAGTTATTGTTTTTACTTATTTTTTAAAAGCATATCTGCTCTTAAAGCTAGTTCTTATCAATCGACCTAAAATATTATCTAATTGGGCCACTTATTTTTAATAGTCGAAAAATATTTAAGCCGATCGCTCGGTTTTAGAGATCGTAAAATATTATCTATTTTTCTAGTAGGTCCTGAACGTATAGTATCACTTAATCTCAGTCGTCACTAAAACTAGATAGTCACTCTGTTTTAGCTTTCCGGCAGAAAAAAAACAAAACTTAATTCCCATTTTCTTATGTTTACTTTACTCTGGAAATCAGTATATCTTCAGTCTATGAAAAATGATTATTTTTCTGCCTTATAGTTTTTTCCTCAAATTAATACCTTGTCAAATATAACCATTTGCTTTATAATTCAATGCATGCGTTTAAAAAAGAAAAAACCGTTGCATTTAGTTAATCTGACTCAGTAATCAACAATAGTAATTATTTTCTGATGTCTGATCTAGATGGCCGTTGATCCCATCAATGCTTCAATCTACACTTTGAAAATGGTTTTTCTAAACCTGTTCAATGTTTATACATAATGTTGTCTCAAGATATGTTATGACGAAAATGCGGATAATGTTTGACTTACTTTTCTGCATCCAGAGATTCATAATTTCATACACACATGGAGGTACATCTATGAATCATATGCCTAGAAATGCTAATAATTTTCAACTTTCAATAATAATTTTTTGACAGTCATTCTAAAATCAATTGCTACACATATTTCCTATCTTCATAAATAGGAGGGTGGGCTGGGAATCTGCTAGACAATTAAAGACTTTAAAATTTTCTCTTATTTTTTACTTTTGCATCAGCTTTTTTGGCCAAAAATTTCTCTGTATACACAATTCACTTATTAAGATTTTTCGAATAATAAGGCGGACAGGCGTAAATCAAAGAGTTTATAGTGAAAATAAACATTATGAGGCGTCTAAATTAAATACGAGTATTCTCTATGATAACATTTGATGTCATAAATACGTCAGATCAAAAGAATAATCAATTGTTTGTGTACCTTTCGAATACGAAACTGAGTAGATATAGACATTCGGTAAAGAGGATCTGGCTAAAATATTACGGTCTTGATAGCCAAGTAAGAAAGTACATTGGATAAAACTGAGTTTTCATTTCACAAACGACGCATGTTCGTTTCCTACTGAAGAGCATGTTTTCTTTAAGATTTGTGTAATACATAAGCTGATAGACGTAGTACTTTGTTTAAAATAAAAATCTGGAAGCAATTTGCAATACGTGCAGGCGCTAAATGACATTTGAATAAAAAACATGATGTATTAAAAATAATCGATTAATTCGTTAGAAATATACATACATAATTTTAATATTAGGTTCTAGTTATAACCATTAGATTGTAACCTTGTTCGAGAGGAGTATTTTAACCCATTTTATTTTAAGTGGTGTGGTTTTGTCCTCGTTGAATACCGTCTAATAAATTCTTGTTTTTACTGTAGATTCGAATTTCCTCAGGCACAATATTTAATTAGATCATTCACTGCATATTATTTTCATAAACTGAACAATATGTCGTGCATGCGTTCAATTTTTTTCTATTTTGACATAGGTAGAAAAATAGAAAATATTTCTATATATACTAGGCTGTCATTTTCCCTTTGTTTTTCTCCTATGATATGTGACACCTGTTTTTTAGGTTTTTTTAGGTCTTTGTGAATTTCATGCCTGTAACATCCTTTGTAAAAATAAAAAAGCAAGCTGATGATGGTTTGCCTGAAAGAGGCCAAACTTCAGATTTACCATGAAATAACGTGTCTGCTTTAATTTTCCTTATATTTACTCTATATGTATTTATATCCATATATATTTAGAGCTCTCTTAGAGAGCAATAATAAAGTGCAATAAAAGTATATATCAACCCATACTTTAAAATAAACCTTAAGAAAAGTTCTGATTGAAAACACTAGAATTCTATATAAAAGTTTTTGATAAAGACACTCACGCAAATTTCAACCGCGCCTAGTATGCTAAGACACTGAATTAACGCTATATTTCAAAGCAACATAAAAATAAATTACACCTTAACATTCAAAACATAAAGAGAAAAACAATGACAGACACAAAATGCACTTGAAAATGGCTATAGAATTTGTCAAAATTGATTCGGACAATAAAAATTATGTTAAAATTATTATACTCTTTTACTCTTACAAAATGAAATTACATAATGATTCTGAAAAAAATTAATAAAATTAATTTAAATTTTCTTTGTCTGACATACTTAATGAAATATGTTTGAAAGATGTTGCTGCCTAAAAATACAGTATATATATATATATATATATATATATATATATATATATATATATATATTGTGTGCGTGTGTGTGTGGGAACTGATTGAATAATCTCTAAATCATGATTCCTTCCTCTTGTAATATCTTGGATGTTTCTCTTTGTATTCCTCCCGATATTTGCGATTCGTTGTAATATCCGTCGTCCAAGCATCACATTTATATTTTCATCTTTTATATCTCGAAGCACCACGTTTGCTTCAGGACCATCTTTTATAGGACTGTCTCTATTATTTGTATTCTTTATTTGCTTTGCTGAATTTCCTTGTTCATCACAACAAACCGAGTAAATTACCGGTGAATGAAAAATGAGGATAAAATAACAATCTACATTCAAATGGGGTTTACTGGATGGTTGGGTCAGAGAATGGGAAAGGAAGAAAAGCAAAAGAATTCTAATTATAATTTCTCTTCACTGATGCTGAATGTAAGAAACGCTAATCAAAGAACTACTTTTTCAAGAGCAGATATTTCATCATGTGATTTTTAAAGAGAAAATCTGTGATATTATTAAATGACACTTTCATTATTTAAAGGTATTTTTCTGTTAAAAAGTCGTTTGAACAGTAAATTACGTTTGGTTATTCGGTTGAATAAATTATTTTTTTATTTTGTTTCTAAACGAATAATTATATTTTTGTCAAACTGGAATAATATTTTGTCAAACTGGAATTTTATCACTCTGTCATCAATACACTTCTATGAATCCCCATGATCGCTTTATCAGTGATGTTATTCCTTCAGGTTATGTCAAGTTTCAGGTTTTCAACATCATAATTGTTTATCCAAGAGACCCTACCAGAACGATACTATTCCAGCAGGCAATCCAGGAATCACCAAGCGTACAAGAATTGATTTAAACCTGCCACTGCCGGTCCTGCAATAGCAAGAGACCAATCAGAAACGCCATACGTCACTTCTGTCTCAGCTAAGACGAGACAAAAAAAGAGAATAACTTGAATTCTCGTCTTTCCCTTCCTTTCTGGAACAACAAAGAGAGACCCACACTCCGAAAGACCTCCACTTAACAGTTAAGTAATATCAATCGTTAATGCCTCTTCTCAATCATTTCTTTAAAAAAACTAAATTATAGAAAAAATCAAGGCGATACCACCTTGATGTGCGTATGCAGGTGGATGGCGTAGCGAGGTCTGGAAGAGATACCAAGGAGAAATATATTAAGAACGACAAGATATAAGGGAGAGTGGAAAACCATGATCGCGAACGTCCTGAAAAGACACAGTACACAAATGAGATATAAAGAATAATTTTTGGAAACAATTTTAGATACATACCGGCAATTATTGAATTTGAAAAAAATTTTAATTTTATAATATATGAAATTATAAATCTTGAAAATGTATGTGTCTTTTCTAGTAAAGTTTTTTAGTTTTGAGAGGGAAGTTTGACCAATAAAATATCATTTTTAGACATGTTTATCAAACATCAGAATCGGAGGCTAACGAGAATTGTTTAACTAACTAAAGTTAAAACTGAATGTAAGATGTTTAATGAAAATCTCAAAAATAATTATTATAAGATTAATACCTTCATCCTCAATTTTACTTCAAATACATTTGACAATTTATTTTTCCATGCTTATAGTACAGATATGGAACATTTGAGTTATGTTCTTTCTTTGACACAAAGTTAAGACCATCTTTATTTTTGCAAATTGATAAAGACTGAATTTTTTGTATTGTGGTGAGAAGCATAGTAATTTAATATAATTTAATCAAATGTATTAACCAATTTTTAAAAAAATATGATACATTTGCAATTTAATGCTATAAACATTTATTAACTTGGCGATCATGACTCTTCAAAAATCAGCTTTGTTTGCTATTATGAATTTCATTAATCTCGATGAAATTTAAATTAAGGATTTTCCAGTGGCTTTCGAAATTTTGAATTAAAAGGTATTGAACTCCAGGAAGACCTCAGGTAAATCAGTACATAATTATTTTTTTTTCAATACGAAATTAATTCCTGCTTTTTTTCGCTTATTTAGATAACACATCTCAGATTTGTAGCCAGCTGTCCTCAGCCTTTAGTTATGGTAGACACGTTAACCATTTTATCCCCACTCAATAGGAAATTTGCCAAAGAATCAAAGTAAACCTTATTTCTGCCACTCAATTTTGTTTATTTAATGGGGTAAGAAATGGTCTCACAATATTTAATTTGCTCTAAAGCAAAACTGCGCTATTTCAACTACCATAAATAAACATTCCTGCCAACCATCCGATTAGACCACGCTAGTCTCTTAGAGAGCAACACACTGCACCTAGCTGGTCTTACTTTCTCAAACTAACTCATATAGAAACTCTACATCTATCTCTTTAGCTGCTATCATTGCTAAAGGTTTTGCATTAATGTATCGCGGCAGGAAGTTTTTTCTCGTCCGATTACATCTTGTACATTTATAAAACATTCATTCATCATTGTATTGAATACTGTTACCATGTCTGGTAGATCTAGAGGCACTCGACTAAATCCAAATGAGGAGCTCTAATATAATCGATCATGACTTGCCAGCCCACATTCAGTCACATTCTCACATATGTGATGTAGCTTCCCACTGGCTGTTTACAATATTTTTCATGGCAACTGTTCCGATGAACTAATTTTCCATGGTGCCCGGCCACATGTATTTACGCGTGCTACTAGATTAACATCAAGATCCCACCATTTAACCACCGAAAGAGTTAGAGTAGAATAGTTGGTTGCATTTGGCTGTTTCTTTTCTAGCACTCCCGTTTGTTGAACTCCTTTCTGTTTTCTAGTTTCCCTGATAGCTACAATCTCGAAATGATTAAATGCAGCATCAATTTCCATATTCTGTCACCTCGCTTTACATACAACTCTTGCCATTTCTTCAACATCTCCTGTACCTTTTCTTTTGTTCTCTCACATGTGCACCAGTGACGGTTCTACCCTTTTTGAGGTGAAAGCATTATAAAACGAAAACAAAAAACAAAACAAAAAAATCTTTATTATTTACTTGTCTTGTGTATTGTCCATATAGATGTCTTTTTTTCCATTTATTCTGATATAGAGTTTGATGTTCGCCATCAATTAATTTTTCGAGAATTATTAGTGGCCAACTCTTGTGTTTTGATTTTGATTTTATGGGATATAAAGCCACCTTCTGAATTTAGCAACTTCATAACAACCTTATTTCTTCTATTTTACAACACAAGAGATCGTAAGGATACTGCTTTCTTTAGTGCTTAAGTAATCTTTTATCAATAATTTTGGTTAGATTTAGGGTTATTTTTGGTCTTGTTATTTTAATTATATCAAGTGATATTCTTTTTTACTGTTAGATGTTTCGGTCGCGTGATCAATGCTATACTCATACCCACCAGCATTTTTGCAACATATGAGCTTTTCCAAACAGCGTTACTACCTAAGCTCTTCAGATGATGCTAAGTGCCTTAAGGGCGCTTTGTGATGCAGAAATTCTTGGAATCTTGTTGTCCTGAGTGCGACAACCACAAAAGGTTCAACATAAGCTACGACTTGGTACACTTCTGTGATTCTAAATATTTTAGCTCTGTATTTTTGTCTGTTTTGCATTTGTAATATTCTTACTTCATAGAACACGCACGTTATTATAAAAAAATTAAAAATTGAACTGTATTTTTTATGAACTCATAACCAATTAAATTTTCGACTTACTATAAATATGGTACACCGACAACTTTAATAATTCTCATATGAGTTCTTTACGTTATCAGACCCAAAACCAGGAAGATACATTCTAACTGATTATTATTATTATTATTATTTAATTTTACTTCTGGATCAGGCTCATTTTTTCCGTATATTAATCAGAGACTTAAGATCAAAAATGACATCATGATTTTTTCCATTGAGAATTTTTTCGAAAGAAAAATAGTAACTCACATTTTACAACTTCGTAAGGTGAGTCCTTTACTCGTGAGTAAAATGTATCATTATTATGTTGTCATTTTTATCATATTTCGATTTCTGATATGGTCGCACTACCTGCCATTATTCTTCTTCTTCTTCTTCTTCTTCTTCTTATTATTATTATTATTATTATTATTATTATTATTCCTTTTAAAATCTTTCATTTTAAATATCCCTTTATATTTCTAACCTTATTTACCTGTAATTTCAAAGCATGATTTGTGAATTGAAATAAATTAGGGAACAAATTCTTTAAATATTAAATATGTAATTCGCTTGGCAAATAACCTAAATTCAGTAAAATATTTATTTGTCTCAACTTTCTTATCTTTTATTGTGGTTGGAAGACATGGCCATTTTTAAATAAAACTTGCGTGCTGGTCTCATATAGGAAAGTAATTAAAAATAGGGAATATATTTAAGTGATTAGTATCATTATTTTTGTGAATATCCTTCATTAATATAAAAAGAGCGGTGCTAATTCCATATTGTAAGACACTCGTGTTCTCTCTATCTCTATCTCTCTCTCTCTCTCTCTCTCTCTCTCTCTCTCTCGCCTTTCTCTTCCGCCGTTTCCTTGCTCACATCTTTAACCCATAACACATGACTCCTTTTATACGTTTATTACATTTGCCTTGGAAAACGAACAAATTACACTTCCGATCATAAATCACTAACGAATGCAAGGAAGTGATTCTCCCCAGGCAGGACTCAACCAAGAACAGCATAGCGATGTTGTCTTTCTTCGCTTTTTCCCACTGTCCTCTTTATTGCGGGCATTTAGATTTGAAGAAAGAGGGTGTTTCGCCCGCGATGCCCACACTGACGTAAAACGAGGAACACATTCAATCAGGTGATCATTGACGCGTGTAATAGTCTGAATCAGGTCCCCCTCTTTTCCTATGGAGAATGCAACGAGGCAAACTCCTAGGGGTTCGCCCCTGACCGGCCTAACCCAACCCACCTCTTTTCCTATATATTAGTACCCCGGCCATTGCACATCTTACGCCAGTGTCGAACTTTGTCAGCCTGGAGATAGGATGGTAACCAATCGACCGACCGACACGCATGCAAACAGAAATGACCTTAATCTCTGTTTCTCTTTCACTAAAGAGAGATGGAGGTGTAGAAAAATGCGGCAGCTTATAATTCACCGTGGTGGAAGTTGAAGCGAACGATGGAAAGTAACTCTTGACTGATTTCCCATGGGTTGGTATATGGGAGAGATATTTATGGATTATCTCCCCTTGTGTTTTACTGGTGACTTTTATGAAGCAATTAATCAGTCAAAGGGTCACAGTTCGAATAGAAACAACTTCAGTCAGAATTATGTAAAAAAGAAGGAAAAAATGTTTTCTTAAAATCATAGCGCGTAATTTTATTAACAAATAAATATCATGAAGAACAAACTATAAATGACAACGGGATTGTATTTAAAAAGCGACGTATAACTGACAAGAAAAACCTTAAAACACAAAATATTACAAAGATTCACCATAATATTTTATTTTATGAGAAGATTCTTCTACAAATATCACCATCACAGTGAACCTCACTAAGGCGCATATTTCTATCGACAGCGCTACAAGTAGGACTTGTGGATACCGATCAAGCATTAATTATCGTACGACATTTCAGATTATATATTAATTTAAGATATATATGAAACATTATGACGAGGTTCTCCAGAATATTCCACCTATATAAACAAGGCTTGTGATTTTGTCGTAACACCATTTCATTCAGGAGAAGTATAATCTTCAGCTATATGTTATAAACATATATAGTTTTAAGGTATGCCTTATTTATAGATTAATGTGCTCAATATCAGAGATAGTGCTTATGTAAATATAAAATAAGATACCGAAGTCAATGCCAAGTAGTCAAACTCTGTTTTCATCTTCTGCGCAATCTTCAAACCATTTGTTTTTTTGTTTGCTTTTGCTCGACTATTTATATATGCTACTCAATTGCGAATTATGGATATTAAGGTCTACTGTATTATGCTGACGGTTACTAAGTGACCGGGAAATATTATATTTGAAAATATTTTCCAGACTAATGAATAGAAATAATTCTGTACTATATTTAATTTTACTTATTATTTATAACATTTTACTTAATTAAGCATTGTCTTTCATCATTATTATTATTATTATTATTATTATTATTATTATTATTTCCATCAGAATTCGAATTTTGCTACGGTCACAAAATCTGCAGAAAGATCTAAGGCAGATCGTCGTGTGTTGTTATGTCTACATTATATGTATTTTCTTTTTTTTTTTTAAATCTCCCATAAAATCACTAGCGTTACAAAGACAAAGTTGTTCTTAGTGTGTGGGCTGTATATAAAAAGACAATTTTTTGTATATCTTTTGAGCAGAGTTTCCAGGGATTCGTACATGGTGTTGTATTTTTCAATTTCTTATCATTTCAAGTTTACCTACTATCACTGGTACTGTTCTTATTTTAATTTATTTTTATTTTTCAATTTCCTGGTCTTTATATTTTGATAGTTTTTCACATATTTTGGTTTCCCTGTTACAATCCGTTGGACAAGTAATATCAGCAAGTTTTTTTTCTTTTTGGTTTTTGACATTAATGGCTGTCATATTTGCTTCAATTTTCCTGTCTATTTAGATGGTGTAATCCTATAGAATGATGACATCTTCTATTTTTGTAGTAGAGCGATTTTCAACAAATATTCGTTATTTATTTATTATTATTATGTTGTCATTTTTCATCATATTTCGATTTCTGCTATGGTCACACTAAATACAAAGTCTGCGGGAAAACCTAAGGCATGTCGTGGTGTGCCGTTATGGCTCCATTTCATGTTTTTTCTATGTCCCCTATCATCCCTAGCGTTACATAGACAAAGTTCTCCTTAGTATGTGGGCTGTATTTAACAAGACGCATTTTGTAAGCTAGGGTTTCCAGAGATTCTTTCAATGTGTTGTTTCGTTCTGATTTTATCATTTCAAGTGCACCTATTTTCACTAGCAGGATTCTTGCTTTCAATTTCCACATTATTTTTATTTCAATTTCCACTTTTTTATATTTTGGCAGTCTTTCGAATTCCTTGGTTGCTATGTTACAATCCGCTCGAGAAGCCATATCAGTTAATAGACAAGTTTTTTCTTTCTGGTTTTTAACAATAACGTCCGGCCTATTTGCGTCAATTTTTCTGTATGTGTAGATGTTGTAATCCTAAAGAATGGTGACATGATTTATTTCTGTAACCGCTGCTGGGTGATGTTCATACCAGTGTTTGCTTACATATTTTCCATAGTGTTTGCTCATTATCCACACCTGGAGGGAGAACGAATGGGTTAATACCTTTTTCAATGGTATTTGCGCGTAAGTGAATGCAAGGAATTTAACTGGAATTTGAACTCGGGTCTCCGGTTTCTTATTCCGAGCCGATATCTACTGCAATGCAACGCTATATTAGATCAGTAATACAAAGGTGTCATAATATTTGATATTCGGGATTTTTGTCAATCTACAATTAATACATTTGGTGAACTTAATAATCTCACAAGAAATTCCACAGGAAAATAAATGCCAAAATGAATACCAAGAATTATCCGAAAATTCCATGATCCATGACTCAGCCTCACACATTGCCAATTCTCTAGCATCCAATTAGCATGTCAAATGTATGGGTGAAGTGATGTGTCTGGGATCGTCTCTTGATCCGAGGCTCCCTGTTGAGTCTTTTGCTATTATGCGATGAAAGCTAAAGACCCTTAAATCTAACATGCTGGGTATGTGTCTGCATAGAATGTGGACATGAACTACGTTAAAGTCTTTTTTCTGTTACCACAGCCAGTTATCGGCAGATGCTTCTCCTTTGATGATGGAGAATCCGTCGTCCGTCATTGATACTTTTGATTTGGATCATTGGTTATCAAATATTATGCACCAAAATTCGTAGATCGAAAAATTTCAATTGTTACCACTGCACCAGAAACGGAATATTTATCCTGCTACCCACCATTCTCTTAAGTCGTTTGAATTGCAGTAATACAATTCACTTTCCTACGACCAGCCAGAACGGTGTTCACAATTAATCCCCATATTTCTGAATAAAGCTGATAATTGGGTCTAAGATCAATTTTCAGAGCTGCAATCATAACCTGCATGTATTGCTAACGATTTTTTTCGGTAGAATTGTGTATTATCTTCAACATCGATCTTGCACATTTATAAATTTACCATTTGTCTGTACATTGAATGCTGTTGCTATATCTGGTTCTGTGCTCCTGCTATTTATCTTGAGATTCTTGACAAAATCTACATACAGATATGTAACTTGGCATCTCGACTGTAGCCTCTTTCTCACTGACGAGACGTGGGTTTTCTCTGTAATTTCTACAAATATTTTTATATCAACCGCTCTGACGAGATTTTTTCCCTGGTATCCCAAGCGCACAAATTTAGGCATGCTACTAGATTAGTATGTAGATCCCAAATTTCTACTGCCGAAATAGTTAAAAAAAATAACTGCCACTTCTACTCCCACAGTTTCTTTTCTTGCACTACAAACCTGTAGAAATCCATCATTTTACTTACTTATTTGATAGTTAAAATACCGAAAAACTTCCATTCAACGTTGATTGCCATATTCTATCTATCTTCTTGAATGCCAATCATCATTTATCGTTTCCTAATTACTGCCAGCACATAGTTTGTTCTCTCACTGTAATCTTTTTGCATTAGTAGCTGTGCCGCTTTGCTTATGTTAAAATGATTATATATATATATATATATATATATATATAAGAGAAAGAAAACAAGAGGAAAACTATATTTTCACCTATACGATTCGTCCATTGATGAATATACATATATATATATATATATATATATATATATATATATAAAGAGAGAGAGAGAGAAAACGCATCAACCTGATCCCCATAACTTCTTTTTTAGTTCAGTAACGTAAACTCTTCTACCAGATTCGTGTGCTAAGTTTTAACTTCAGTTGAAATAGTAATGTCACTTTGGAAAAGGAGGCGGACACAGTAAGACTGTATAAAGAATGTGAGAGCAATAGATAGAATATTACCGAGAGAAAAAGAGTATGTGAGAGAGACATTAAAAAGATGTCTATATTTGACACTTTATAAATTTCGAAATTAACTAGCTCTGTCTGAAAACATATTATGTTTTAAAAAGTCTTAAGCAAGTTTTAAACTGAAACGTACCACATTTATACAACTATTGATCACTCTTCCCCAATGACAATTGCAAAATATTTGTTTTAATTCATTGTAACTTTGAGCTCAGTAAAACTACCCAAAGTATTTTTACATGTGTCGATGTAGAAAAACATAGAATTAGATTAAAAAGACTAAAGAATATTCACAAATATATAAAACGAATTGTGCATCTCTATTAATTTTAAAAACCCAAAGAAGGAGGTGTTGCTTTTAATTTCTGATTGTAATACACAAATTTCGATGCTATTACTTATGAACAAGGCTTATTCTTTAGATTTGGTGAGTCGAGTACAAGGTCCAAAATTATTAGTGATTTTAGAAAACTCATTTTCAATCTCTTATCACCTTGATTATCAGAAAGTTTATTAAAAATGTTTTGTTTTGTTTTGTTTTTTTAGATTTATCTTCGGACAGCCTATTATTTTATTCTATCATCTTCAGTCTTCTTTCTATTCTAATCTTAAACTTTCCTTTCTGAAGAAAGGGAAATTGAATGTTGTTCCTTTAGTGCATTATGTGTAGATAGAATTATATTTTCATTTCAAAGCACAATATCGGCTGAGTATGGAGGATGAGAGATAAGCAACCTGAGAACATGTAACAAAATCCATTTGATCACCAAAAAAACATGAAGGATAATTATACCCTGACTGATTATTGCGTAGTTTTAAATTGTTTAGAAGCTTTTCACGATTTGATGTTTTAAGTTGGATATTTTGGATTAGCAGTAATTTTCTGTAAACCGTCATTTACGATGAAATGACTGTTAAATTTGGAAACAATCTGCGGTGCTACAGCTTTTTTACATGGATTTATGAGAGAATGAATTGACTTGTTCCCATTCAGTCATGAACATATCTATTGACTTTTGGGATTATTATTCCCTCGAAAAAATTGAAGAAAATTTTAAAAGCGAATAAATTCGCAATAGTTTCTCTAGATACACATAGACTTCCAAGAGTGTTACGAAATTATACTTATAATGATTGTACACATGAATCTGAATAACCATCAACTATTCCGTATCATCCAAGAATACATAATAAGGATATATATATATATATATATATACTAACGTTAATAATAATAACAATAGTAATAGTAACAAAAATAATAAAGCTAATACTAGTACTTGTTATACTATATTTAAGTTCGTCTTGAAAAACCCACTGAGAACGAACTACATACCCTGACGAGCCGTAGGGTGAAACCTAGGTAGATTTGTTGGCTCTTACTTAAATTTTTCTGTATATATATATATATATATATATATATATATATATATATTTGTGTGTGTGTGTGTGTGTGTGTCCTTATTTTTCATCCTCTGAAGTAAAATTAGTAAGAAAAACTGGCTTTGATAAAATCCTTCAAAAAACGAAACGCGTCGGCTAGCATAAGTTTTAATTTTATCTTCTTCTACAGATATATTCCATCTCATGTTTAAAATTAGTCTTCAGTAAGATTGATATTGTTTTACCGATAAAGAAAATATATGAATCTAAATTTTGCTTACTGGTCATGTAAGAATTTGAGTTAAATGCCATACGTTATACACGCTTGGGTGATTAAGTCTCGAAAGTGACTAATTGGGCAGAAGTTATTATTGCAGTAGGTTGCAAATACTTTCTGCAGTATACTGGTTGGCAACCAAGGCTATAGAACTGAATATATCCTACTATTTAACCCATAGCTGGAGGGTGAATGGACGGATTCATACCTTTTCCACAGTATGTGAATGCAATGAATTTAACTGGAATTCGAACTCGGATCTCCGATTTCTCCTATCGTGCTGATATCAACTGCATCCTAACGCTCATCAGAACCCACTGTTTAAATTTGATATTTCTGCATTTACATTTGTTATTTCTTGCCTCTCATTTGAATTTAACCCCAAAGATTTGTGATTACACACCTAATATTTAAATTCCCATCGATTAGAATAATAATTTTCCCCATAAATTTTGACATTCATCCTCTTATATGTTAAATTAATTTATATATATATATATATATATATATATATATATATATATATATATATATATATATATAATTTCCATTATTCCCATTAGATTAAAAATTCGTAAACGGGAATATGGAATTTATCACATTGAACCATACCTCAGCCTTACACTGATTCGAACTTCCGACCTGTAAATTTTATTTTCTTATACTAAAACGTTCAATGACACCCCTAGATTTGTGATTACTCTACATAGATTTGGCTTCAATTTTGAGATTGTTCTATTAACTGTTGAATTAACTTTTCTTATATTTCTATTTGCCCCCATATATATAATGTTCCTAATTTTACAGTTGAGTTTTCAAATCAGAGCAATTTTTTAACTTGATTTTGTGGTTTCTCTATTTAGAAATCAACTTTCAAAACTGCCTCGATTCTAAATCCCTCTTCAAAGATTTGTAATTCCTTCCATTTTATTTGAACTTCGCCACAGATTTGAACTTTCACCCCTCAAATTTCATTTTTCTTCTATCGAGTTGTTGCCTGTTAAATATGTTTACTTCATAAGATTTAGCTGTGAGATTTATCCCGTTATATATGTGATTACTACAGTAAATTCGAATTCAACACAGATTTGAAATGGCGTTCGATGGCGTTCAGATTTCCCCACTTATATTTTGATCTTCCACTTAAATTCGAATTTTTTTCATAGCTATTATGTCTTAAGTTTCATAAACGATACTCCTTCTTTTAGATGTTTACTTACTTCTATTAATTTTGTGATTCCTACCATCAGTCTTGGAAATTCTACCCATCAAATACAAAATCCTATCTTTACATTTGAAATACCTTCACTATTCCTACAGTAAGATCGAAGTTCTCTTCTTTTAAAATCTCGCTGGCAAAAGAATGGAATGTCATTCTATTTAAATTAGAAGGACAAATGCAACTTTATGAGAAAAAGAGCTTGCAAGATGAGAATATGTCTAAGATCAATCTATAAATATTAAACAGCGTATAAAGTGCATTGAAAAAGAATGGGATTATATTGAAAGTAAATGATTTTTACGAAAATTAAATACGTTTATTATATAGATACAGATTTATTGATGCATCCAAGTTTAACTTATGTCATGGTGTTTATTGTGGAGGTGCAGTCATATTAATCACTGTTTCTCTTTTTTCTATCGTGATCCCAGAAAAACGTGTTTGTGTGGTTACTGGTGGATTGTGAATGTGAAGAGACAGAAAGTCAGAGTCAGGTATCCCAGTCTAAATGATATAGTGTAAAGTCTTCTATATTTATGAAGTAACAGCATGTGTCGATATGTTTTGGGAAACATTTCCTTTGGACATTGCAAAAGATCAGAATACCGAAAAAGAAAAACAAATGCGACTGATAAATACATGAAATCCATTGCATTTGAAACATAATTTTGCAAGCATACATACGCGATAGATCTTGCTTCAAAACAAATTAATATCCTTCAAAGAGTCATGCAGTTATGTATATACACTGAAATGTTAGTGTATTTACATACGCACACCACTTTCTTTGTATACGATCGCACACATATAGACATATACACATATATACACATACAATGAATGAAAAATTATTACGTGAATCGCATTTTCACCAAAAACTTAATAATAATTAAATTAACCAATTAACATAAAAAAATTCAGGATTATATTTAACAATAAATCGTATGAGTCTCTGCTTGTAATAAATACACTTAGTTAAAAATGAATGATAACTTGTTTGGTGTTATCAATATTTTTACGTTAAAAATATAATTTTAATATAAATAGTGTATAAAAACATTAAAGACATAAGGAAACCTTACGTTAGCCGAGGTGCTTCGTCTTCTGAGAAATTTTATCGAGGTAAATGTGAGGATTTTATTTTCTGAAAAGCAATTATATACAAGAACAAAAATATTATTGGCTTTTAAAATTTTTAACTCTAGGAGTGTTCATGAATATTCATTAGATCACGTCAGGTCAGTTTATTATAGATATGAGGTGAACAGTTCAATATTTAATAAACGAAATTCTGTAGGTGATTAATTTTCATTTACACATACATATATATTCTATTTACTATTTAAATATATTAATTAGAATATTATCTTAATGGATATTTCTATTTGAGTGCATAGTGAAGATAGTCTTTTGATTTTTCTGAAATCAAACAATATATTTTAATTTGACACCGGCCTAAATGTCAGAGAAAATTTGTTTGCAAATATATCTATCTTTCGCAGAATTCGAACCTGCATAATCCCAGATATATACTCCGTGGAGATGCTACCATTACATTATTGCGTCTTACTCGATCACAAAAGTTATATCTCTAAAACTTAAGGTTACTATAAAAACTGCTCTAAAATAGTAGACTTCCTAGATGTAACACTTGATCTCATCGATAATACTTAATTACCGTACTTAAAAACTGACGCCATTACTCTATATCTATTCTAAATCTAACCACTCCCAATCAAGGCATCCATTATATACTTACTCTCTCTCTCTCTCTCTCTCTCTCTCTCTCTCTCTCTCTCTCTCTCTCTCTCTCTCTACTGAAAACGGAACTAATAACTCCTCTAATGAAGAATTATTTTAAAAAGATAGATAGGTCTATGATACCGCTTTACAAACAGCGACTAGGAATGCTCTTGACTTAAACATAAGTTTATATATTTTGTATGCATTGTTTGTGTACGTTTTGTAATATATTAAATTGTTTTATTAGATTCTCCTATTTTACAATGAATTAATATTAATTAATAATACTTACCTATAAATTTAAATAAGTTTCCAAACGCTCATGTTTTATTATACCAAAAATTTTAATATAGTTCATAATTTACGATGTCCAAATGTTATTTATATTACTCAATTTCCATATTACAATGATATAATGTAGTACATTAATATAATTACAATTGTAATATTGTAATGCTATAATATAATACTTTAATATAAATATGTCTTAATTATTCTAAATATTTCTTATAATACTAAGGTATGATATTGTAATAGATTTATTAATACATAGATATTTCGTAGTTTAATATATATTATTTCATGGAATTAATCTAACCATTAAAAACATGCTTTCAAAACTTACTTATTTTATACATTTATTCATAAAATTTGCTTTATACTTGTATATATTATTTCTTTACAATTTTAAACGGAATTGCAGTTTGTCTTATCAGTCACACACATACTAATGTTACTGACATATAAAAATACACATTTGCCAATAGTTCTCCAATACACATTTTATTTTTTAAAAAATCGTTTATCGCTTGACACGTGTATACCTTATTTCTCTAAAAATTGTCAACAGAGTGTATTTTGTTTTGTCATTCACACATATACTAACGTTACCGACATGAAAACACACTTTTTACGGTAAACTACCCATGACTCTTCATATATACATATTTCCAAAATTCGTCTATACCTTAAATACGCTTGAGACATGGATTTTTGTATACATATATTTAGATAAACATTTGTACACACTTATATTAAAAATCATCTATTGCTTTTATTACACGTGGCACATACACATATAAGTAAGGATAGTTTTTCTACATTTAAAATGATCATCTATTGCTTTATTACATGTGACGCGTATCTGAAAAATGAAATGTAACCTCACTCAATCTACGCTTTGTTTTTTTTTAATGAAAAAATTTAATCAGTCTTATTAACAAATCTCTGAAAAAGCTTAATAAATTGAAACATGTTAAATAGAAGATGCTTTTTCTACCTGTTCTTTACTAATTCTATTCATCTTATTGGATTTCAATCCATATATATGTTAAAGCTGAGTTGTATCTCCACTCAGCTGCAGGACATATCAAGTTGCTACCTTTACTCTCAGAGTCTGAAGCTGACTGCCCGAAAACAGAACCTGGTAACCGGACCTGACGTCAGGAATAGTCCATTAGTCAATAGACTGAAAGTGGGGCCACCCCAACACCGCCTTCCAAGCTTTTCCTTCATAAAAGCTGTTAATACTTTTTCCTGTTAGGATCGATCATCAATGGATCGATGACCTTCCTTTTCCGAACCGACCGTCGTTGTTAAGATGTTGGTTGGGGAGGTTCAAGATCAAATGTCTCAAAAATGGCGTCGATCGGTTATTTCTCCAACGGTGGTGTTCCCCTTGTCTCATCTGAGCAGCATCTTCTTAATTGATTTTGGTGACGTTTATGGCTCGGTCCTTGCACGATATATACCATATCACTGACTCTCTTACTAATCGTCCCCACATGCCAGTATGAAGTCTCATTTTCGTAACTCTTAAAAAAAGTCTCTCCCCCTGAATGAAACGTTTACTGGATACGTAAATGGTCACTTGTAGTTTTGCCTGTTTTGGTAAAAGTTTGTCAAAAACAGATTTCACCCTTCGTGTAAACATGGTTTCCGCCGGAGAAACCACTGATGGAGTATTATCATTAGGCGTAATTCTATACAAGTGTAAGAACTGTTAAAGGGCCACATCCATTGGGGTCCCTTGAGCCTTCTTGAGAGCTCTTTTAGGGTGTCCACGAAATGTTCCGCTTGCCCATTTGAACTGGGGTGATATTGTGGAGTGGTGATGTGTTTTGAACTCTGCAAATATAAATTGAGTACCGTTATCACTCACAATGCAGTCTACTACACCGAACCGTGTGAACAGTTCGTGTAGAAAATTTATCGTTGTCCCCGTTGTCGGTCTTTTGCACCTCAACATCTCAGGCCACTTTGTGTAACAATCAAATACGATTAAGTAATAGTTGTCATCGAGAGGACCAGCAAAGTAGATATGGATTTTAGACCAATTCTTGTCTGTCTTCGGCCAGGGTTTGAATGTAACAGGTGATGCTTTTGCAGCCAGGGCCCAACCTCTGCAAGAGTTGCTCATCTCCATGATATCTTTGTCCATATTAGACCAGTAGACATAGCTTCTCATCAATCTTTCATTCGGTTATACCCCGGATGTCCCGTATGGAAATCCTGTAGAATTAGTTTTTGGAGACTTTTCGGAATTGCCACTCTTTCGCCATGTAGTAAAACCTCGTCACAAAGCGATAATACTTCATAAATGTTGCCGTCGTTCATGGTGATTCTGTCTTTGATATCGCAGATAATGTCATCCTTTTCCGCTTCTATTTTAATTTCAGGTATTAATACTGGAAGCTCTATAATTGTGTTGCCTACCATTGTCTTTACTTCGCAACCGGTACGAAGAGCAGCAATCATGGAATCTTCAAAAGGTTCCCTTTTTTTTGGTATCAGTCTTGATAGGGTATCCGCATGGCTGATTTGTTTGATAACAAATACACCAATTTAAAGTTATAATTTCATAAGATCGTACCCCATCTTAACAGTCTGTTGAGGGTATACGTCGGTAAGCCTTTTTTGGATCCGAAGATCGTAAGCAACGGCTTATGATCGGTTTGTAACGTGAATGTTCTGCCATGTAAGTACATGTGAAACTTCGTTACCGCGAATATGATACTTAATGCTTCCTTTTCAGTCTGTCAGTAGTGTCGCTCGGTTGGTAGAAGCGTCGTAGATGCAATTGGTTTTCTAGTACCGTCAGGCATTACATGGAGTGTACAAGCTCCAACACCATATGAACTTGCATCGCTCGCTACTATTATTTCCAGCTTTGGGTCATACTGTGTAAGATAAAAATTCCGCTGTTAAGGTATCATTGATTTTCTCAAACGCCGCTTGACATTTAGGCGTCCAATTCCAGGCTTTCTCTTTCTTTAATAAAACATTCAGTGAAGCGCGCAAGTCATGCATGTTCTTAATGAAAACCTAGTAGTAATCCGCCAATCCAAGAAAACTTTGAATCGCTTGTACATTATCGGGGGCAAGCATGTTCTCTATGGCTTCTGCCCTCTCCAGATTCGGACGTCTCCCATCTTTATCAATTATGTGACCCAGGTACTTTATCTCGTTCATGAGAAAGTCACACTTTGCTTTTTTTACTTTAAATCCGAAGCTTTGAATTCTTTTAAAAACTTTGTTTATATGTTCGTAATGCTCGTCTGCGAATTTACTAGCGATAACAATGTCGTCCAATTCGGCGCATGTGAAATCAAGGCACCGAGCATGGTGTCCATGACCTGCTGGAAGATCACAGGTGCGACCTTGACCCCAAAAGCTAACTGCTCAAACTTGTTGAGTCCCCTGTGCGTATTGATGCAGAGAATTTTCGAACATTCCTCCTCGACGGGCATCTGTAAATACGCGTTGCTTAAATCCACTTTGGAAAATATTGTACAACCGTTGGGTTTATTGAATACCACCTCAGGTGTGCCGAGGGGATAGTGGTAATCATTCAACGCCGTATTCAGGCCCGTAGAAAAATCCGCACATACACGAAACTGGTTGGTCTTTTTGGTAGCATACACGCTAGGTGCCACCCATTCACTGGTGCTTACTTCGGATAGTAATCCGGCCTTTACTAACCGATCCAGTTCCTTATCGATTTTCTCGGTTGATACAAACGGGGCGTTTTGCTTTTTCTTGAAAACGGGTAGAGCGTTTTCCTTCAGCTCAAATCTGGATATAGCCTCCGTGCATCTTCCGAGTCCTAGTGAAAAAACTGCTGGAAATTTTTCCTTCAACTCGTCCTTTAATCGCTGTTACCCAGTAGGCGAGTTTTCTACTTTACGACAAAACTTGTTTATCGGTTGGTCACACAGTTTAAAACGCTCCAACCAATGTGTATAGAAGAGATTTTCGGATGTTATATGTACAAAAACTATTACTTTTTTGGTGGTACCATTTAAAGTTACAGGGAGTGTCAGCTCTATTTCAAAACCTATTTTGTCGCCTGTCACTGTTCGAGTTGATTTCTTCGTCTTATGCATGGTTGCTTTCCTCAACCTTTTCCATGCCTGTATGTTGGTAATTGACAGGTCTGAACCGGAATCCGGCTGTAAATCCACTTTCTTATTGAGGATGTTAACAGTCACATAATTCCGCCTGTTGTTCTCTGGTTCCCTGTCGAATCTCCATATCTGTATGTTGATAATTGACAGGTCTGAACCGGTATCCAGCTGTAAATCCACTTTCTTATTGAGGATGTTAACAGTCACATATTTCCGTCTGTTGTTATCTGGTTCCCTGTCGAATCTCACTTGTCGGACCCAGCTATTACTGTTCTTTCTGCAATGTGTCGCTTTATGGCCTTTTTGCCACACTCATTGCATGTTCTGTTTCTGTAAAAACATCTTATAGACCAATGTTATCCGCCACAACGTTTGCACGGACTTCTGGGTGCTTGAGGTTTGGAGAGTGGACGGCCATTCTTTGGTTGTGCCTGGTTTGTCTTCTCGTTAACTTTTTTCTCGTGAGAGTAATCCTTGGATCTGTAACTGGTCCTTTGCAAGTATGACACGACAGATTCCTCGATGGTTCTTGAATTGTTCTTTACACTGACTATACGTTGGCCGTCCTCGGTCAACTTCTTAAGAGTAAGCCCTTGTTCGCTTTCGAGTCTAGATAGGACTTGTCTTATCTCTGCATTTTTTGCCGAGACGAGACCCTGTGCAAAAATCAAACATTTAAAATCGTCCGCAGATAGCTCAGCCAGATGAAAATCGTCGTCGCAATGTTTGTTAACAATAGACGCGAAGGTGATATAATCGTCGTCATCACGTTTAGCTAGGTTGAAATACTTCCATCTTTTGTGGAAAAGTGTGGTGTTTGGGCTAAAGAGTTAAGATAAGAGATTGACCGTTTCGGAGAATTCTAGTTAGCTCGTCTTCCTGGATAAAATATAATCGACGAATTTGCTGTGTTCTGTGGTCCTTAGTTTTCTCAAACTTAGACGGATCTTTTTGGCATTCAACTCTTGGCAGTCAACAGTAAATAAATCCTCATATCTCCTATAAAACGCGTCATCCGGTAAGTAATTGAACGTTTCAATGGAATTCCATATGGTATTTTGGGAAAAAAAGTGGTGCTATCATCACTGTGTTCTGTCCTATTCAACACTTTAAAAATCAATTCCTCATGTCTCTTCTGTTGAAGTAGCAATTTCTCGTCTAGTTTCTTCTGTTGAAGTGTCAATTTCTCCTCCAATGTTTGTTGTCGCTGTAGTTGTTGCTGCATTTGGTCTTTAAAACTTTCCTCTATTTTTGTTGGTGATCCATTTGGACCCTCAGTAACTATGTAATAATTGTCTTGAATTCTTCCATATTGGATATCTTCTCCAAAAAAAATTACTTTTTGAAACTGGGGGAAAATTTTTGTGTGTGGGCGTGAATGTTATAATATATCACTTGATGTTTTGAGGTATAAAATTTATGGCAAAGTAAAGTGGGGGGAGAGAAATTGTTTTTTCAAAATATATACTGCAAACAAAAATGGGTTCCTAGTCTTTTAACAAAGAAAAGTAAAAAAAAAAAAAAGAAAATATTTGCATAAGTGAAACTTGACTAGCTCGTAAGTAAAAAAAACCAAGTTTCCTATTTTTGTTTCTGTTTTATAAAAGTTCACTTTCACAACAATTTGCAACAAAAATAAGAAGTTCTATTTCAAATTTTCTCGGTCGTTCTTTTTTCCCTTTGAAGATATCAGGAAAAAATTACATAAATCACAGCCTTAGTTAGAAATGGATTTCTTGACTGTACAAAAATAGGTCAATCCAATCGAACCGAACAGCGAAAACATGTATTTTTCCTTTTTTTTCTTCCTTGAAACAGAATTACTTTTCACTTTTCTTCTTCTCAAGGCGAGGGGAAAGAAAATGCTAAATACAATTTGACGAATTATTAATAAATAAATACACTTGCATTACTGCGTTTGTATTCGTTTTCTTTTTTTTTCTTCTTTTAAATCCGACAGTCAATTGTTGCTTAATGGGTCCTATCGTGATCTCTTTCGAATAGTTGCTGACAGAAAATTTTTCCTCGGGTTTTCGTCACCAATTATTATAGAGTTAGTGTTGAAATAAATAACGAGAAGACTCGGAAACAGCGAAATAAAATAATGTATTAACAAAATACAGTTAGTTGTTAAATCTGAGTCATATCTCCACTGAGCTGCAGGACAAATCAAGTTACGACCTTTACTCTTTGAGTCTCTAGATCTGACTGCCCGGGAAGCAACTTGGTAACCGAACGTGACGTCAGGAATAGTCCATTAGTCAATAGACTAAAAGGGGTGCCACCCTAAGAGTATGTATGTATGTATGTATGTATGTATGTATGTAATTTACCATCTGTTATTTAACTATGTGAAAAACAGTTAGATGCAATGCCTTCACCTTATTTTACTATTATATAACATTATTCGGTAAAATTGTTTATGTGTATATAATTAACAAACAATAGAAATATCAATATTGTTGTTAAATGTATTGATTTGCCAATAAAATGGTGTCCTGCTGAAACATCTCATCTAGAACTACCTAATTATTTCTCGCATCATCCAAATTCAAATTTTTTTGTATGATCTTGTTGATGATAAATCGTTTACGCCCTCATTTCAAGTCATTTCCAACAGAAAGAATATAAATAGCCTCTTCCTGAACTACCCCTAATTTCATACCGATATTCAGACGAAACTTTCCTTGATTAATTCTGTCCAGACATTCCCACCTAAGAGCCATACTCTGCATATTGAGTTGACTTATTCTCATTATTCTTCCTTGGTTAATGAGTAAGTTCAAATTAGACATCTTCTCTTCCAGATTTGTGAAACAGATTTCCTCTTTTCCGAAACAGATTACCTATTTTGTGAAACAGATTAGCCTATTTTCCGAATCGCTACATCCTTACCTCCGTCAAATCGAAGATCAACCGTGATCTATCCTACATATCCTCATAATATCCAAATCATGATTTTCCCTTTACACTCTTACAACAACTTCATTCTGTAACTATCTGCCATGAGTGGAGCATAGACTATGCTTTGATGAATAAATTTAAAATATAAATTCCTTGTCTTGGACCAAATTTATTGTAAATGTAAATTCATTGATGCATTATTTCATTAGAATATAGTGATTTATGTCTCCGCATTAGAATTCGACAATCGTTGCTAGGATTCGTTTGTATACGTTCACATTCTACAATCTTTGCATATTTAATCAATATATTTGGGTTGCAATCCTGTTATTTAAAATTAGGAATCCGATTTCTCAACAGTGTATACTGCAACGCTTACTAACTTTTATTTAGTTGAGCGTAAATAGTATTTCTGAATTATTATTAGTTATTCTTGAAGTTATAATTTTGGTATTGTTACCTTCAATATGGTTACATATTTTATATTAGATTTCTACCTTATACAGAAACTTTATTGTTTTACAAAATCGGGGAGGATCCAAATATAGAAACATTTCAAATTATATAAGGTGTGTGTCAAGAAAGAAATGTGATCCTCAATCTATTTAATTAATTCCTTGAAAATGCTGAACGCATTTAAATACAGAGAAGGTAAACGATAAGCACTGATAATTTAAATATACCATGTTACATGCCAAACGAATTGATTATTAGAAAGCAGTGGTTTCACTTTCCAGGCCAATGAGGTGGTGCTATTCCGATAGCATAGTTATTCATAGATGTGATAATCTGGAAGGAAAAATCAAATATTCTAAAGAAACTAACATCAAGGCTAACCCTACCATGGCAGAAACCTTAATCTGGTATTGAAACTTATGCAGTGAAGGTAGTTACACTAAATCAACAATCAAGTAAATACTACGTGGATTGAGTAAATATTATAATCTTTAAATACACCGGTGTATGTATAAGTTGTAGCAAGTGCAGTATAGAAAATAAAAAATGAATCTAGAATAAGCATCGTTAAAAGCAGTTTTGCCCAACACATCAAATTGTTTCAATGTCAAAACTTTAGACAAATAACTCCGCGTTTATAAAAATCTCAGCATATAACGACTTTCACATGGATGTCATGTATATGTCCAACACCGTTGAGAAATATCTAAACTGTTAGCTTTATACAACACCGTTCTCACATTACTGGGTAAAGATGTTTTTCAAATGATGAAGTTTATCTGACTTCACCGCCTCAAACCACGTGACCTTGAAAAAACGTAATGACATAATAAAATTATTGATAATTTTCACCATTCAGATAAGAGTTTAGGAAGGGAATCCTCTATAAATATAAATGATATTACCAAGATGACGACATTCTACACTATTTCACACAATAGATTCGGAAGGGAATCCATTATCAATAATAGAAAGCGTGATAACATCTACTGGACTTGGGAAAATAAATTTTAATAGAGTGACAACATATTTCAAAGGAATGTACCGTCTAATGAATTCTGACTGTTTCCTTATATGGAAAAGTGTAATATTACCATTACTATTGTGTAACTTGCCATTGGATAACTGGCATCTTATTTTTATTTGCATTCAAAGTATACTATTATTCTCTGCAAATGTTTTGTACAAACAGGGAAACAAACATCTGCTTTTTGAGTTTTATTAGATCAAAATCTCATCCTCATCATGGTTTTGGCATCGATCCCTGGGTTATGTATTAAAAATTTCATACACTCTTGTCCATAAACTCAAATTAAATTGGAAGAAATACGTGATATGGGACATTCTCTAACATGAACAGAAGAAAGAGAACAGTAAGTGTCAGTATCCACTGACACTTATGGACACTTTCAGTAATTATTGAAACCATAAGGTTGATACTCTCAGAGCAGTAGTTCCGGGAGCAGCCCACCAGGTAGGCGTGGCTTACTGCCATTCTTGTAGTTATATTTTTCCTTGTAAATACAATATGTTAAACCTATTATCCGTTATCCGAGTTGTTCTTTCGTGGCACCACTATCGGAACCATATCATATATCACTATCGATTATATGAATGCTTCGGTTCAAAATTCTCAAAATATTTCCACTTAGCTGAGACATCTGAAGAAGTTCGAAGCTTATAACGACAGAAAGATGAAACATTTTTGAATGTATAAGTGCATTACACTGTTCTTTCGCTGTTAAGCTTCCAAGTATTATAGATATTACTAAACGGCAATAAAGATAGAATGACGTTTCAGTATACTGTCCGCTTAAGTGTAGTGATTAAAAGATTAAAAATGGTGGGATCTATCCAAATAATCCAAAGAACAATGATAATGATCTTTGAGATAAACATGCAAATAATGATAATTTTGAGCAAAACAAAAAGAAATTTAGTAGTTTTTCAAGATTGACACAGGAGACATTATTATTAATAGACAAATGTAAATAATGTACCTTCATGTTTCTTTATCTAGCGTGTCCATTCCGGATGTAGGTGGTCATGGACCTCCATTTATCCCTATCTCTTGCCTCTCTTAAAACTTTTTCTTAGTATATCTCCCAAGCCCTGCGGCGCTATCCACTTACGCAAGACCATCAAGAATGACACATGTGACTTTTCCTATTTCCGTTTGTCTGTCCCATGATTATCCAAACACTTATTCCTCATTACTTATCCCAGAAACTTCAGCTGTCTTTTCCTGAGGTTAAGTATAAGTTTCCTTTGCGTTTGCATCCTCTCCAAAACCTTGTTGTTGTTCATATAGTCGGTTCATGGTATCCTCAGAATCCTTCTGTAGGACACATTTCTGTTTCTTCGTGTCTCTTGTTCATCTCTAAGGAGGTCAGCAAGCATTCACTGTCATATAAAAGGACATATATCAAATAACACTCTAGCACATTTTTCTTTGTTTCTAACGAAATATTCCTGTATCTCCACACTCGGTTTAGTTTTGATGAGTCATCAATGAAGATATTCCCTGAGATAAAAATTAATCCCCCTACACATTTTTCAGAAATAAAAATTATTGTCATAATGTTATTTGGCTAATCTATTTCCAAAAAATCCGCTGAGATATTTTTAACCGAAAAGAGTTCTTTTCCATCAATTACTCTTCTCCCCATCTCTCTCTCTCTCTCTCTCTCTCTCTCTCTCTCTCTCTCTCTCCCCCCAAAGATAGGGTGGCGCCTGGGAACAGCTACATTACACTCTAAGAATCACAATGTGTGTAATAGAGAATGATAAGAAAACACGTTCAAGCAGAAAAGCATTACATATTTCATGCACTCTTAATAAAGCCATTAGTTTTGTTTGTTTTTGTTTTTTTTATTTTTTCACCTGAAATAGCCATTAGCAATTGTTGGCAATTTATAACTAAACAGTGCGAAAGGAAGAAATTGTATAGATTGGCGAGTTTGTTGAATACATGGGGAATGCCAAGTTGAATTTTAAAGGCAAAAACACCCACAGAGATTTTTAGAGAAAAGATCTGGGAAGGAAAAGTTCTGCTGAGACAGTTGGGAGAATTACTGGAGTGTGAAGAGGATAGGCGAGACAGAGTTTTAGCGTTGGGTTTTGGCCCTCACGGGCCAGCCGTGTTTTAGTCGGCCCGTCCGAATTGTGATCAGACGTGATCAATCAGCTGTGTGCTTTGTGTAAAGGAAGTTAAGTTGTGAGTGACAGCCTCAAGCAGATTACGAGAAGACGCCAGGTGAACTGGTGCGGTTGAATGGAATTGATGATGGCAACAAGCGGTGAGCAGATAAAACGGTTGAAGAAGACACATTTCTGACTTGACGAAAAGCATTCACAGACACACACACAAGTACAGGTTGCACACATACAGACGTGCGTACTAGTAACAAGTAACATAAGTAAATGGTCATACATACATACATATACTTATTGTGCAAAATTACACATTTGTCAAGATGCATCCTCACACACAAACGCACAAACATACGTTAATTCATGTGTTTAAACATTATTTTTAATGAATTTGCTTTATTTTGGTTGGTCTACATTGTGCATACAAAAATGCCTTCCTGATTAAATAGGTTTTGCTGGTTTTTAACCATTAAATATTCTTCAACTGGAAATAAACCTTATCACTTGATAAAATACAAGAAGTGTCGCATCAAAATAGCTACTTTTGTAGTGATATTATATTATATTCATGTTATAATATCCGAATAAGTATTATTAGCTCTACTTTGTATTGAGCACTTTTTAAGAATAGTGTTTTTTTTGGATACGGAATATTATTCCATCCTTACGTACCCTATACTTATATATATATATATATATATATATATATATATGTGTGTGTGTGTGTGTGTGTGTGTGTGTGTGTGTGTGTGTGTGTGTGTGTGTGTGTGTATAGATATATATATATAGATGAATAGCAAAGAGAACCAACATGTTGAGAATCCTGAGTCCTCCGGCATTTATTATTTTTAAAAAGTGCTCAATACAACATTGATCACAGAACATAATATAATTGATTTTTTTCTTATTTAAAATTAATTTAATTTGGCTTGCGGCACTGAAATTTCTGTGTTCTGAAATTTATTTCGTCATCAGTCAATGTTCTATAACTATGGCGGAGATGAGTTACAGTTGATTTTAGAAAACTATACGTTTGCCATTTAAAGGGTTAATATGGAGTGGGAAGAAAAAATAGACTAATGGGTGTGTTTAATTTTCAAATACAATACTGATCCAGAGTATCACGTTAGTTGTTTCGGTGTCTTTAACGAACCAGCACTGTTCATGTATTTACTCTGGGCCGATTCTGCTGCGCGCTCTCTTCATTAGAATCTAGTCGATGATTTTGTTATGTGGCTCATCAAGTTGATTGTTTCATGTAGTTCACATTCCTTTGCACCTGTCTTCTTAGGTAGTGTTATGATAATTCGTCTGCATAAGTCCCCCAGTATATCGCGGCTTTTGTAGATTTCGTATATTATTTCTGTGATCATTTCTTCGCAAAATCTGTCTAAAGTTGTCAGCATCTCTATTACAATACAGTCTGGTCCTGATGCATTGTTTCTGTTCAATTTCGCTAGTGCAGCTTCCTCTTTGGTTTTTAGTATTTCTGATTTTTCAGTGTTTCTGCCTATCGCTGGTTGCTCTCTTTTGTCGTGGAAGAGATCTCCGATATAATCTTCACATCACTGAAATAATTTTTCTTTCTCTAATATGAGCGTTTAGTCCTTTGATTTTATACATCCTGCTGCTGAGCATGGTTTTTTTCTTGGTAGTTATTTTTATGCATATCTCTTTTATTTGTCGTGCTCAGTCTCCATATTTACGTGCATCCGTTATTTAGCCATCTTTATTTAGCATGTCTGCATTTGCTCCGTTTCAAATTCACACCATCAACCATTAGCTATTTTATTTTTACTTCATTTTTTCTTTATGAATCTATATTTTTATTTTATATAAAAAAGCTGACAAGTATTTCATTAAAAATTCTAAAATAGTGTTTTTGATTTAAGCAATTCTCTTAACATTATATTTAATATTTAAAGTACATTTTTTAATTAATGCTATTTATTATATTCACTGTTTCAAAAAAAAACTTTCTTGTGTTGAGAAATAAAAATGAGTGTGTCATGGCCATTGTCATGCATAAAACGAATAGCAGTAAACAATGGTGAATGATTAGTTTGGATGAAGGGGGTTATATAATGGTGGCCGAGCAAAGACAGACAAATTTTAGCAAAAAAAAAAACAAAAGAAAACAGGTTTTTAGAAAAAGAATGAGGAGAAATGAGGCTGTATGTACCCAATGAACTTCTTTATGATCAACTGACTTTGGCCTTTACCGCCATCTTTTTTGCTGCTTTGTTTGCTAAAGTTCGTTTTAACTGAACGTAAGAACAATGAATGATTATTCCAGATGGCCTTCTCTTTCTCTCTCTTTCTCTTCTATCAATATCGCGACGACAATTATAATTAACGCATACAAAGAAATTAAAAGCAATGTACTCAGTGCCACAACAAATATTGTCTCGTACTGAAGCGTATATGGAAAATAGAAACAAAAAACTTATTATTGGAGTAATGTTTTCATCATGATGAGAATAGTGAGTTTGATATAAGATATGGTAGTTATGCAAATAACCATATATTGATAGATATAATAATTATCAATAAATATACTGACCATGATTTCAGACGAAATATATAATAAAAATAATATGAAATTTTTACTCAGTATCTACCTTATATCATGACAGCTAGAAAAATGACGTTTTGTTTTAACAGAAAGTTAAACAGAAATACTACAAGTGATAACAATAAAGCCAAGAAATAATAACATGATACTACTACTACTATTATTACTTCTGTTTCTTCTTCTTCTTCTTCTTCTTCTTCTTCTTCTTCTTCTTCTTCTTCTTCTTCTTCTTCTTCTTCTTCCGCAGTTCCTGTTGTTATATGCCGGTTGCCTTCAAGATGTTGCTGAACATGGATTTCCCAATTTTCTGTGATTTGAAGCTGTTATGAAATTTTGTGTTTTGCAATCTTTACTAAAACTGTTCTCTTATGTTTTACATAAACCTGCTAGGTAGATTAGGTCCTAATTTATTTTGTCCTCTTTAATCTCGAAGCATTGTGTTTAATTCTACTGGGGAATAATTGCTCTTTAGAATGGTTTAGCAAGTCTTTCTAATGATGTTGGTTTAATAAAAACACTAGTGATTGGGCCACCATAAATTCACTAATCTTCATATTATAAATGAAGTGTCCAATCAAAACTGAAAAAAAGGCCAGTAAAAATGATAATAAAGAAGGTATTGCATAATCCAAAGTCGAGGCACACACAAAAAAAAAATAACTTTTTTGTCATTCTGTTACAGCGGGAATAAAAAGAAAGTGATTTCAAGTGTTTAGTAGAACTTGGGTGGATTGTTATTACAGGAGTGTATTATGAGAAACACGATAGAGAAAAAGATTGCCTATAATAAGAATAGAAAAATACATGCTCAACGTAGATTGGATTTTTCGGTTCAGTGATTATTTCTTTGAAGCACGATCACTTGTTGTTACTGTTAAAGATAGAGAAAAGAGTAAATGTATAGATATTGCCTTTGTTTCTTGTAAGGTACAAGAATAAACAATAGTGTAAAGGAAAAGATTAAAGCTATTAGATGCTTGTTAGGGATTTGAAGACGCTATGGAACAAGATTGTTGAAAGATTTCCTTAAGTAATGTGAAACTATCAAGTTTTATAGAGTGATAAATGTTAATGGGAATTAAGAACAAAAATTTAAATAATCGGGAAATTTTCATAACTTAAAATGCAAAGATTCTCAGAAACATTTTTCAGTTGTGATAAATATATTGAAATTGTGTCTCAAATACATAATTTCCGTTGACTAACCCAGTTCGACACACAAACACAATAATCGTAATACTACTGCCACTATATATATATATATATATATATATATATATATATATATACATAAGAATTGATAGAATGGTAGGCTTTGAAAATATATATACCAAAATATACCAAAATATATACACCAAAATGAAATGGAAGTTATAGAAAGAGCAGCCCCACACAATATTATAGTCCTTGTAAATAGGGTAAGAATTGGTAATGATTGCTTTAAAAATAAAGAATAAAAAAAGAAATAATGTGTAAGTATAAGCAAAAAATTACTTATATTGACACCTAAGCACTAATTAGAATAAACATATAAATAATATAAATATTACATACGTTTTGAAAGAATAAGCAAATAAAGTAATATTAACCAAAATCATATGCAGAAAGCAGAATAAAATAAATTTAATTAAAAATCCAACTTAACAAACGCATACATGTGTGTGTATATGTATGCGCGTATATGTACTTATACTTGAATGCCTGCATGCTCCCATGAGTCTAGATAATATATGAATGTTTGTGCATATGTCCACATATACATTAAACAATACAACATTAAAAAATCTTTATCCATTTATGAACAATAACAATAAATCGTCAATTGACAAATTGACAAATTCTTTAAAATAGATTAGAAAAAGTAGCTAAAAATCGACCGCAAATAAAAGGACAAATGAGTATGACACCCTATACAAGAACGCACACCAGTCAAAACAAGAGTTGATCGATCGAGCTTATACACACACAAGCGCATACACGCACAATCTGCAAATCCACGCATAACACGTACAAATTTGAAAATATTAACTGGAAATTTTTTAAAAAATCTCTGAAGTTTGGAAGTTGAAAATGATCAGAATAATTTACAGATTTTTAAAGTACGTATGGAGTGTGCTATGGACGAATCGTCTAAATTACGCAAAAATGTAAATAACTCTGAAAATATAAATAAAAATTTATCAGACATATTTGCCAAACATGCATAAAATATATTGAAATAATAAAGAGTAAAATTATTTTAAAAAGTTTATATTGGAAGCTCAATTATTTTTAAATTTGTGAATGCTGCCATAATCCTTGGCTTCAGTTAATCTTTGCTGTCAAAGAAGTTTTGTTAGTGTCTCCCTCAACTGCACCCGACACATAATATTCAATGGTGTTGCAGTATGGGAAGTTAGCTAGATGCAAGGTGTGGTGTGGTCAAAGAAATTGTTATTCATCTGTGACTAGTTTCTCCTGCTAGTGCTAGAGTCCTGTTACAAGACATAAGCTATTCTAGTAACCACGCCCTGAACCCAGGGCAGCATTAACTCTTCAAGGCAATTGAGGTGCACTCCATGTTAAATCTGACATCATTTGGGAGGATGAATGTAATCATGTTACGATCACTGAAACACCATGATAATGACTCGTTTTAAACAGACAAATCTTTCCGTATTTTTTGCACTCTCATCATACTGAAATATTCGGATTATAGCTTCTAGCGTGAATGTCATGCTGTACACAATGTTGTTTCTACATTCGGCCTGACTGATCCTACTGTACCGTACAGTAGATAAAGAAGCAACTTTATGCGTAAACTTAAAAGTATAAAATGGCAACAATTTGTCTATCATAGCCCGAATGTTATCTATATTTACTACAATTTCAAATTCGCAATTGTTATTTTATTTTTTTAAAATGATTGTTATGAATAACAAGAATTATTCAAAATAATGTATCTCCAAAGTGATTCATTTTCTCTACTCAAAAATAAATAAATAAATTAAATTCAGTATTTTTAACCAAGTTCCACTAAATAATTTCCATGTATAAATTTTAGAAAGTTTCTGAATTTGTTGAAAACTATTCATTTTTTATTTATTAGATGATTAGACATTTATTGGAGTTGTAATTAATAACATTCCTGGAGATAATTAATGTTATCGAAATAGCTTATAATTAATGTTTCTGTTTATTAACATATTTCTCATGAAACATTTTTTCATCTCAAAGCCAGCAGTCAATTAATTACATCTGCGAGATTTTGAATGGCAGGAATCATTTTCAAATTTCCCACACCTTCCTGAATACCATCAAAGACATAATCAAGCCATCTCATTTCAATTTTCTTCCTAATCTGTTAGCCGCTTTAGGTTGTCTCATCATTCTAAAGAAAGTACATGTGCCCCCAGCTATTCAAGGAAAAACATACACACTTTTTTCCAGTAACTAGCCTATTGCCTTTCCAACTGTCTACATTTATTCCTTTTTCTTTTAGTTCACATTTAAGTTGTTGTAATTTTCAAACTCAAAATTAAATATGATTCGTGATTTTTAATTTTAAATCTGAAATGCGCAAACATTTACCATTCTTTGATATCATACTACATAGAACTATTATTATCGAATTCAATTAATGCTTACAAAGAATCTATTAAAAAATTATATTCTTAATGCTGCAACAAAATAAAATCTGGAATAATTAACGCTAAGAAAAAGACATACAAATATATAACTAACAAAAAAATAATTATTCATAACAACAACAATGGTAACAGATGATAAGTGATAAAGATAGATATAATATTTCCTAGTAACGCTCTAATATATTTCATCTACAATATACCCATTATTAACAATATTAATATAATCAGACCGAAATCTAAAAATATCATGGATATGATCAGAAATAAATATATCCATAATAATAATAATAGTTTTGAAACAGGAATACACAAAATAAACCGTTAGAAACCTTCCTAAAATATGGAGGAGAAACTTCAAGAAATTAAAAATGGTATAAATTAATATTTAATGCATAACAATTTATCAAATGCATTGGTCATACATAGAAACAAATTCAACCACATCTGCAATCTATATAAAAAGTAAAATTAATTTAATTAGACGAAACTTTTTCACAAATCTGTTATTGAATTTTACTATAATTGCAAAGCATCGCCGCAGATTTTTTCAAATATTTTCTCCTCGGAAAGATATACTTCTTTTCGCAGCCAAAATACATGACCATAAAAGAGGATTTACTTGCAAAACTATTAATTATTTAAACCAAAGAAATAAAAGAATTAATTTTTAAAATTAAATAAAAATATCAGCAACAGCAATAAAAATATTTACGTATTAAATTATATAACTGAAGTATTTGAAGTATTTTGATGTACTATTTGTGATAATGTAAAATGTTAATATTGCACATTAGATTTAATATAATTCATTTCTTTAGTTAACAAACGATAACATAGCGTATACAATTTACTAACAATTCCGGTGATACTCAGTAAAGTTTAGATCTTTTCTATCAGTTGTTCACTATGTTCAACTTCTAATAGATCTGAGCATTTCAATGGCCAGAGATTACATAGGAGTCGTAATATTCCCTCCTCCACAAGTTGTTTAGTTGTGTACAGCCCTCGTCTTGAGTAACCGACTTCAGGATATGAGTCAATGGAAAATTTCATTGAAAATGATGAAAACATTAAAAGCAGTTTTTCCAATGTTCCCATTTCCGTTATCGATGAGAACTGATTCATCATTTTCATTGAAACCAAAAATGTATTAAACGGCCATAAAAAATCAAATGCTCATGACGCAGTGTAAAAATAGTCAACGGAAAAAAAAGCGTCATTTGGTTCAACAGTATAATACAAAAACAAACGTAGGAAAGATATACTTCAAGCTTATATACTATCATTTCATGCACTTTTCCCAGATACTAAATAGAATAAAAGAACATATTGAAATCCGGTACATCTGCACCGGTGTCATAATAATAGTAATAAACAACACAAAATAAAAAAAACCGACAAACCAACACACAATTCAAACCAGCTGTAAATTCAGAATAACGCAGGAATGCCCCGAAATAGCAATTACTTGCAAAACAATATAATATAAAAGCAACGGTAAATCGGCAGATGACAAGAAAAATAGTCATATGAGAAACTGAATGAGATTGAAACAATGAAAGTATGCACAAAACAAAATCAGTTAAAAAGTTTATGTGCAAACAGCATGAAACTTTTATAATCATATATGGAAACTTACAAATTCAAAGCAAAACACACAAAATATAATATAAGCAAAACAGTATAAGCCGACAACAATAAATTGAAATGCCAAAAAAATGGCTGTAATCATCTTTCCAGGAAATACAAAATAGTAAATAAAGAATCACAACATATTTCAAATTGCAGAAAGAAACACAAATTTTTACTTCATGAATTAAAAATTGAAAAATAAACATGAGTAGCTTGGAAAAAGCGATTATAATAAAAAGACATATATACATTATATAAGATGCAAATAATGTAGCACATTTGAAATAATATCATACTTTGAATTAAACAAATATAACCGTTCACCCGAAAGAAATGAAACAAAATAAACAATTCAGTAATGATAATCAACAAGTCATTAGATAATAAATAATGAGTAAAACAACGTTATTCAAAATGCTAGAAATAATCGCATTAGAATCCATGCTTATTTTTACTCAATAGAATTCAGAATAATTTGCAATATAACCGTAATTATCCACCCTATAACATTTAGAATATTGCAATAAATTATTTATAATGCACGTTTGAACGGCGTATACATACAGTCGATCGAAGCTACCCTAAACATCTCCCGAATATTGTATGAAAGTACGAAACAGTCTATGAAAACTTTGTGTTGACTTCAATGTACAATTTCATAGCATAGTAGTCGCAGGCGAAGAATACCATGACTCCTGGTCACTAAAGATTTGTATGGGTGTGGAGGTTGCGGATAAAGCCAATTTTTGCACGGAAGAGCCTGTTGTAAAAGGGGCAGGAGATGCAGAGGTCAGACCCAAGCTGTTCGATGGAGCGTTTGTGCTCCTTCCTTTCCTGGCGTCTCTCTTTGAAGGCGCTGATGCGACCCTCTTTAAATTCTACAACTCCAGATTTCACTTGGAATATCCAGGCAGTGGATTCCCAGATGAAGTATGGGATGTCACATCACTTAAGAGACTCCTTTAAGTTGTCTTTGTACCTCAACTTTGACTGGCCAAGCGAAAGTTTCTTTATGAACAGTTCACTATAGAAGAGCCTTTTCAGTAGTCGGTTGTCCTCCATGTCGTGTGTTTGACCAACCCACCAAAATTAAGAGCGCAGAAGCATGGCGTGAATGCTGTAACACTTGGTACGTTCTAGAACGCCTGTGTCTGGAATTCTAAGGAACCATTTGATAATGAGGGCACGCAGACACTTCACATGGAAAGCATTCATTTGTTTTCCATGCCTGCTATAGGCTGTTAATGTTTCGAAAGCATAGAACAGGAATGGAAGGACTACAGTTTCTGTACACTTGAAGATTTGTGTCTATACTCAGTCCTCGTCGCTGCCAGACTCTCTCTCTCTCTCTCTCTCTCTCAAGCCTATCCTAATTTGGATTATTATAGAAAAATGTCAACCCCCTTAGAAATAGTATCTATTGTAAAAAAAATTGTTGTAAACTTTTGACTTACTAAATATAGGTTTTTCTTCGCGAGACACATTTTAATTCTTTAAAAATAATCTAATAGTTTGTCTGAATACATAAGTATATGTAAATTTAATATAAATTAGTAAAAGTTTAATTATTTTAACCGTATTAGAAACACCTAAAATTATTAATGGTTTTTCAGAATTTTGTCATTTACACTTATCCAACACTGAAAAATATATTTGAGAAAATAATATTGTGCAATTTATACCAACGTAAGAATTGTTAGAAGTCTGAGTTACGTTTTATGAAGTCTGAATTCGACAATGTAAGTGATGGAGTCATTCAAATTGTTACATTTCACTACTAGGTGACCAAAGAATAGTTGCCGTAAACTTTGTATCAATTTCTACCCACATTATATATATATATATATATAGAGAGAGAGAGAGAGAGAGAGTGAGAGAGAGAGAGAAAGAAAGAGAAAGAGAGAGAGAGGTGTAAAGTATCAAACTGAATGGTTCACTGACCAACATCCTATCCACTCGAACTCGAAAAAAAATTATATATATATATATATATATATATATATATATATATTTCTTCCCGATTAAAAAAATGTCTTTAATTTTATCTATGAACTTATTCAAAAGAAATAAACTACCATTCTTTGTCATTAACGTAAAATTCAATAACAACACATTAACCATTTCATTATACAAACATTCAGAAAATTTATGACCTTAATGTATGAATAAATAACCAATTAGACATAGAATAGTATTAATTCAAAATGTTCTATATAAATCATGCGAAAATCCATCCTTTCTTCTGCTTATCTATAAAGAGCACAATAATGTAAATCAAACGTTAGATAACGTTGGTTTGTCTAACTGCCTCATCGACAAGAAGATTAGACTGTTTCTTTCAAAAGTAACTATTAATGAATATACAGATTAAAATAATAATATTTAGAATCTTATAAAAATGCCAAAATACATATTAATTATTAGCAAGACGAATTTTTAAATAAATTATCTATTAAAAAATATAACATCTAACCTTATAAAATACAGCACACAACATACATGGTAATGCAGGAACTTTAATAAAAAATGTATAACTTAGGCCACGTACATCGTTCTTGATAATGGTTAATTGAATAGGTGAAAAAACATGGTAATGCAGGAACTTTAATAAAAAATGTAGACTCTTTAGGACACATGAAAAATAAGTAAAAAGCTTATTCTTAATACCTTGTCAGTAGTATTTAAAGAAATATGTTTAAAAGAGAGATTACTATATATATATATATATATATATATATATATATGTGGTGTGTGTGTGTGTGCGTGTGTGTGTGTGTGTGTGTGCGGGTGTGTGTGTGACAGACATCAACATTTATATTATGTTTATGTTTATGATATTTTTTATAATATCGTTTCTTGAATAAAGCGTTATTTCGTAAATTTACAGAGGTATTAATTTTATATTTAGTCACTGGTCTCTGTAGAACAGAATTAGTGGAAAGTGGGAGAACAATAACTGATCAGTACTCTTAAGAAGATGGCACGGCATAACAAGCCATGGGCTGCAGAATGTGAAAAATCTCGCGCTGTTTAATAAATAGTCTATGACGTTCGAAGTTTCGTGGTTGTTAGCTGGAATGTGTAGTCGACTTATGAAGGCTGGAGAGCAGTGCCCCCAAAAGGATATGGTAATAACAACAAGGATGTGTAAAATGTGTGTTTTAAATAATATAAACAATGATGCATTCAAAAGAGCATCACAAAAATATGAGAGCATCACAATCATTCAAGGACAAAAAGTTAGGTTCATTGTAAAAATAAATGAGTCATAAAAGCAGTGATATCAAAATAGTTGTGGTCATCAATCGTTTTATTTGATTGTATATACATTTTGGCCGAGAAAAAATAGATTGTATAATAATGCATAAAAATTATATAGTTGATCCTTATTTAATTCCATGTCTGTAAATGTTAGAATGTATATTGTTAAAAACTAAAATCCATTTCCATTTAGCTTTTATTATTTGTTTTTATACCAAAGTATGGCAATGAACAATTAGATCCCACCTAATATAAATTCGATCATATTTTTTGTACAATTATCAGTTGTGCAACAAAACCAATTCCTGTTCAAGGTCAAATTTCGCAGACTGCAACAGAGAATTTATTGTAAGCAAAAGATGAGATTATAATAACGTGTTAAGAAACGGTAAACTTTACAAAAGAAACAAAATTAATGTCCCAAACGTTTTTGCCATATTCGACATTTAAAACATTACTTGGTTTGGAAGTAATAACATTCTGTATACCGTGTTACTAGGTTGAGTGCAATATACAGCCCAACCTTCTAAATAGTATCAAAATGAACACCTGCTTATCTTTTAGCAATATAAACATAAGGATTTTTTATCATCTAGCGATAAAAGTAATGTCGTTCCAAACGTAGAAGATTATATATATATATATTAGTAAAACAGAAATAATTTTTGTATCACATGTCAGAATGGAGATAGAATTTAAAACAGAAACTAACCAGTTTCAAAAAACAGCAAGAGTGTTTACCGAGACTTGCTGTGATCGGTCTCAAGTAGTTCATTATCCTTTCTCATCATTGAGTAATTCATTTCTCACACACATATTTAATGCAAGTTCTCTCAATTGAAAACTTTCATGAGCGAGAGCGAAACCGGTTCTTCTTCTTTTAAATTTTATCCTCGTAATATAAATGTCATTACTTTTAAAGCAATATAAGTTCTGTAACATAAAATATCTGTTGATATATATATATATATATATATATATATATACTTGAGGCAAATTAAATAAAACAAAACAAATAATGTGTCCCAAGGAACTTTCACACTTTCTCTTATCAGGTCTACGTCGTCTCTTGGCGTTATTTTTTATTCGGGCCGCATTTTTCTTTTGCGATTTGGATGGATGAATCCAGTTTGTTTCTTCGCCTTGAGGACTGGACTGTGTCATTCTCAATTTTCATTGACATTTATATTTCTCATTTTTAGGATTTCTCATTTTTTGCTCTTTGCTTTCTTTCTTTATTTCTTCCTTGCTGGTTTTCTTTCTTTTCGTCTTATTGTTTTTTTCTCTTGTCGTTATTCGGCCATCCTTTCTTTTTTCTCATGATTTTCATGAATAAATTATGCTTGTTAAATTTATTTTTCTATTTTGTTATTCTTTTTGCTGTTCATCTTTAAGCCTTACTTACATCTTAAATATTCATTCTTACTCGCGCTTTATATATATATATATATAAGTAAAGAATACCTAGTGAGCCAGACAGATCTACCTAGGTTTCACCTAAACGGATCGTTAGGGAAAGCTATATATATATATATATATATATATATATATATATATATATATATATATCACACTCTGATTGAGCACTCTAGAAGAATGGTAGACTTTGAAAAACAGTAGCTACTCTAGCATCTACGCATCGTTCATTCAGCAATGGATTAGAACACTCTCAGCTATTGGGCGTGCATAATGATAATATACGCGCTAAAAAGTCTGCCCCCTTCTACCAAGCGCCCATAGCTCAGAGGTACAATCGCCGACTGACGCAAATTTGATCAGGTTTCAGTCCTTGGTTAAAAAGCAATCGGAGTCAACCGTACTGATAGTACAGCGTGATACAGCAAAACAAACTATATATATCTCTATCTATCTATCTATCTGTCTATATATATATATATATATATATATATATATATATATACTAGCTATATAGCTATCAGTTGTGCAACAAAACCAATTCCTGTTCAAGGTCAAGTCACTCAGGGTTTTTAAGAGCTATGTTAAAATGGTAATGTCAAGTGCTTATTTGAGAAACAAATGAGAAGTAAGTATTGGTTTTTGTTGTAATTGTAAAACGGGATTCATGCATAATCAGTATTGCCAATAAACGGGAATGATGTACGTACGATCGTACAAACGAGGGAGGTCTTTGCGGGAGCTTGTAATGTGATGCGATTACATTGTGACGCAAAAGAAATAGATGCATTTCCCTGTAACGTTGGAGGCGTCGGCACCTTGTAGAAAATATAAAATTGTTATGGCATATGATAATGTAGAAATTTAAAAAGACTCGATTTTTGTACTCCCTGCAAAAGCCTCCTCGCTATAGAACGTCCTACTACTACTACCAAAGAGCTGACTGGGACGCCTTTCGCGATTTCCTATGCGACGTCCCTTGGGAAAGTGTTCGATCTCCCAGTTGATGACTGTGCCTCTGAGAATTCGTCCTGGGTGAAAGCTGGCATTAATGCCTTCATGCCTACCAGGATGTTTTGTCTCAAACCTCATTCCTCCCCCTGGTTCTCTCTTGCCTGTTTGGTCATTGCCACAGGAACCACTACTTCTGACAAATTCGAAGACAGTCATCTGACCACAATAGGCGCCTATTCACGTCTGCTCCTAAGGAGTGCAAAAGAATCCTGAATGACGCCAAGCGGTTGTTTGATCATAACGGAGTACATGTCCCAGGCCCTTGAGGAGTCCGGCATGGCTCGTGCTGTTGCTCCGGACATCTCCAAGTCTTTTGACAATAGCACGCTGACTTCTATGCAAGCTACGGGGTTACGATATTACCGGACGCTTGCTTGAACTGATTCAATCTTTTTTAAATAACCGCATTATGAAGGTCGTCCTGAATGGGCATGCCTCCACATCCTACGGTACAAACGCTGGTGTCTTTCAGGGTTCTATCCTAGGACCGACGCCCTTCCTTATTTTCATAAATGACCTCCCGGACAAGATCAAGAGTCAAGTAGGCATCTACGCAGATGACACCACAATTTACTCCCGAATCAGCAAGAAACCCGGCATGACGTACAAACATAATCTCGCTTCTGATCCTGAGAGGGATCTATATTCTGTGGTTAATTGGGGTAAGAATTGACTTGTAAATTTCAGTGCGTCTAAGACCAAGCTGCTCTCTGTCAATCATCACAGGCAACCTCTCCTGCCTCCCATAAGCATGGACCAAGTGAGTCTCCCTGAGAGCAATACACTGCGCCTCCTCGACCTTACCTTCTCTTCTGATCTCAATGGAACCAATTCATTGAGTCAGTAGCTAAATCCACTGCTAGGAATGTTGGGTCACTGTGTCGAGCCAGGAAGTTTTTCCCACCTGAATCCATCCTGCATATATACAAATCAACCATTCGTCCGTGCATGGAGTACTGCTGCCATGTATGAACAGGCGATCCCGATGTTCAGCTCAGTGTTCTAGACAGGCTCCAAAGTAGAATCATTAATGTGATAGGTACCGATTTGGCGACTAGACTCCAGCCACTTCCCCACAAATGAGATGTGGCTTCCCTTTGTCTGTTCCCTGAATACTTTCGTGGCTTCTGCTCCAAGGAACTTAGGTTACTGGCGCCTCTGCAACAGGTGTTTACTCGTGCTACCAGACTGGCAACTGGGTCGCACCGATTCACAGATCAGACAAATGCAGACGACAATTCTACTCCTTCAGCTTCTTTTCTCGCACTTCCGGCCTGTGGATCTCGCTTCCAAATTCTTTCTTTCCTGACGGATACAGCCTCCAAGAATTTAAATGTAATGTCAATATTCATCTCTTAACCACTTGACTCTAGTTCTTTCTACACCACTCTGTATGACCTTTCCTTTCTCTCCACGTTTGCAACTGTCATCACACCTGTATTCCCTTCCTTCTTTTGCTCCCTTATAACTGGTTCGTCTTTCTTTTCGCTCTCGTCTATCTAATCTTTTTACTCTCATGTAGCCCCCTGTACAACCATGGCGTTATCGCCTTGCTTGGGGTGATATGATTAAAAAAAGTACAACTATGCGTTTTGGTGAAATAAACGATCGCTAAAGCAATATGCTCCAATTTCAACTGAAATATTTGTACGCATATCATGGCATCAGAGTTTGATTTTGGTGACTTGATTTTGGTTAAGTTTGAGTGAAGTGTCTTGGAGAAATCCATAAAAGTTCGTAAACGACCACCCGACATTATGTTTGTCTTTGATTTTTTATGAACCCTGTACATTGATTCAAAATTATTTTTGTGTACATCAAAGATTTGCATCTACAAGTTTCCAGATTTTTGTTGAAGTCGTTTAAGGCGTCTCGGAAGTGAATAGTACGTAAATTCTAAGCTTTTCGGTGATTTCTGTGGTAACTTCTAAATTGATTCGACAAAATTTTCGTACATCAAATGTTTATTTCATGAACGACAAGATACCTAATTTTGGTTGAAATTGGACAAAAGGTTTTGAGAAGTATGGTTCCTTATAATGGAGGCACACAAAAACACAGTCAGAAACTCATATCCATTATATATATATATATATATATATATATATATATATATATATATACATTGATCCCTGGCTGCGGGACAATTTATTACCATTTGATGATGATAGGCCAGACATGCGAGGGATAAAAAACAGATTTAAAAGCACCGACATAGTGTAGATTTATATATATATATATATATATATATATATATATGAAATAATTACAAGATTACAAGCAAAAATAAAATACACCAGGCTTGTATTTCGGTAGCACGATAATATTCGTAGTGTATTATTTGTTTGGGACGATCGATTATTCAAATTCCAGTTCCAAAAACTCCCTCTTCCGTCTTCCTCTTTGTTGTCTAGCAGCAGGCGAGTTTTCAAGCCGACCGTATTTCAAATCATTTTCAGACCTCTTTTTCCAAGTTACAGGAGATGACTGACTAAACTTGTCTTGCATTCTGATTTTGTTAAACAAACATCCCAACCTAGGTAGGAAAGTGGGGTGTAAAATCTTCATTTATTTCACTGCATAACCCTTACCAGCTCGAAAAGAAAACAATTATATTTACATATTTAGACTTCTAGTAGAAGGGAAGAAAGCCCATTCTCTCTATTTGTCTGCCAGCTCTTATCAACTGCGATGGTAACCCAGTACACAAGAAATTGTCAAGGCCACGTTTCAACCTGGGCACACACATCGTCAAAACCCATTGACATATGTTGTGACTGGAATTGCTATGATAAATTCGTTTAAAAATAATTGTGTATACTATGTGCTAAGTATACTAAGAAGTATATTTAGCACCTGAATTTTTCCACTTGTTAACATTTCGGTAAACATTTACAATATCCGCCTTTTTCGTTTTCATCTATGTTGTCTAGCAGCAGACTTGTTGTCAGGCCGACTGTATTTCAACTCTTTTTCCAACATCTTCTTCCAAAATACAGGAACTAACTGACTAATCTCGTCTTGGTTCTGATTTTAATAAAGAACATCAAAACCGGGGTGGGAAAGAGGGGTATAGTTTTTCATTTCCCCTCATTGTATAACTCTTGCAAGCTCGAAATGAAAACAATTGTATTTGACCATTTTGACTTCCAATAGAAGAGGATAAAACACATTTACTCTATTTGTCTGCCTGCTCAACTGTCCTGGTAACCCAGTACACAGGCCACATTTCAACCTAGGGTCCCCACATCGTCAAAAACCGTTGTCATATGTTGTGAGTGGAATCACTTTAATAAATTCACTTAAACATAATTTTCTTTTGAGTATATGTTGCTCTTGTATGTTATCATTTCGGCTAGCTTTCCCGACAAAAGTAATTATATTCTCCAATTTTAGAGAAATATCTTCTCATTTTGAAAATCACTTAAAATTAATACGAGCCATCTGAATATAGGGTTATGTCTATATATGCAAAATATATTCATTTATAATGCAAGGAAAAGAAGAGTAGAGTTAAATAAAAAAGAAAAGAAGGAAATCATAGTTTTCTTGTCTACTTTCTTTCTGTGGTGGGATTTATTAAGGCAAAGAGATTAAATGAATTTTGATTTAAATAACGTATCTAGAAAAATCGCACATAAATTATTCACAAGTTTAACTGATATTATTAAACATTTAAAAACGTCATTGTTGATATTGTAAGAAAATATTTTTCATGTTTAATGTTATGTTGTGTGATGTTAAAATGATGGACATTAACCGTTTTATTTTTATTTTTTAAATGTTTTTTGATGTTAACTTGGAAAAATATGCTTAATGACCGTCGGTAGACCAAAGACCTAAGCGAAACTATAGTTTTCTTCTTGTCTTCACTTTTATTGTTCCTTTCCTCATATTAGAACTGAACATTTTTCTAGACACACAGAGAAATTTATATATATATATATATATATATATATATATATATATATATATACTTTCATAAAGTGTATCTATTTCCAATTTATTATTAGTGTATCTATTTTCCAAAAATTGGCTTCACATGTAGTTTGCACAGCAAAGGCAGATATTCTAGAGTAGGACTTTTTTCTATTGAAAAGAGATAGCATTTATTCTATGTCTCTACTGCATATTTTCGTCAATAATTCTATTCCATAATGTTAGTAACTTTAAGATACATGAGAAGACTATTTGTATAATTGGGTTCCTTTGATGTAATCTGAAGGTCAATTGTAAATAAAATAAGGAATAAAGAAATATCAAAACTGGAATTTCTAGATCGGCAACATAATAGCACACAATTGTATCAGTTAATGTATTTATTTTATGATGTAGCTTCTTTACAAATACTATAAAAACAACATATATCTCAGTTAAAACTACTAAATAATTTTTTTAAAACTATCATCATCAACTTATTTATGACGTGTTACAGCTTGTCAGTGAAGATTTCTCAATAATAAACTTGTGAGAAATGAAGAGTATAACATTGATAGGTTGAAATCTCCCTTTCCAAATGATAATTTTTCCGAACCATTTTCTGTATTGATTCAAGGAAATGTTTTTGTGGCAAATTCTTATAAAGTTTACTTTTCTTTATATAATGTATCTAATGAATAAAGTAAATTATATTCCATAATTATGTCTTAAATTGTTTCATAGCAGAGGAACAAGAATTTTTTTTAGAATTTTACTCCAAGCAATGCTGAATTGTAACTGACGCGATGGGGGTTTCATAAGAGTTTAGTGATGAGAAAGCGGAACAGGTTACGCAGATATCAGAAAAAGGATAAGAGAAGGATGAGAATACTGGTATAAAAATGGCCTTTTTGGGAGTAGAGTGGAAAGGATGAAAATATGATACAAGGGCTGCCAAGGAGAGGATGCGAGTCAAAGAGATAAGAGATGGCAGTTGACATTGCATTTAAATACTTACAGAGTGTAGCTGTCAGGGAAGCAAGAATACAGAATGGAATTCACAGGTGCAAATGTGAGCGAGGAAGCTGATGAAGTAGAGGTGTTGGGTACATTTGATTGCTATCACTATAAAAGTGTGGGACCTGGTCGCTATTCTAGTAGCTTGACTCCAGGAAGCTAAGCTCATCGGAGCTGAAGCCGTGAAACTATTTATAGAATAAACAGAGAGAAGCCACATTACGTCGGTGAGAAAGTGACTGGATTTGAGCTTCCAGGTCATAGAAAGGAATAAAGGATCAAGGTTAGTTTCACAGAGAGCTAAGATGTCAGGTGAGTTTCCATAGAGGAAAGATTTAACACTGCAAATTTTGGTATGGATACCATGGACGTTAGAAAAAACATGTTAATAGGTTTAGGGAGTTTGAACAAATTTGATTCAAATTTGAGTTCTTGTTCAAATGTATCATTTATTTCCTTTTTGAAATCTCAATTATTAGTATAGTGTCATGGCCAGGATACTAAACATACACACACACATTTATAATAAAGTTTATAGAGTGCTACACAATACACACACACACACACACACACATTTGTTTATAGATGTGTCTAGAGCTGAGGAAAATTGTATCAGAAATAAAATTTGCTTAACTCAACGATGAATTTTGAGAATAACCAAAACTATACTATGATTAAGAATCTCAAAGCAGTCATACCGCTTTCATAGAAAACAGGTGTACTGAGTCCGATTAACAAGATATTTTATTTTTAGAGAATCCGTTTTAGCGTAAGAAGAAAACAATATAAAGAAAATATTTTGTATGTCGAATAAGGATTCTTTAAATAAATTGATAAAATATACAGTTTTGCAACAAACTAATATGGATGTGAATATTTCTGCATGGATTACAGTTGGTAAACATATTATGCTTGAATGAGATCAATGTATATAATATTTTTAGAAGCAAATAAAACGTTGGTTTGTGAAGAATTCATACATGCCTTAAATGAAAATATTTATATATACATATATTACTCTTTGAGAAGAGTTGGCTGAATGTTCTAAGCCCCACCAATTTCTGTTTTTTGAGTAAATCAGAATTGTTTGAGAACAATTCGATATCATATCACACACACACACAACACATACACACACACACACACACACACACACACACACATATATATATATATATATATATATATATATATATAGATACAGTGATCATAATCAAATTACACCACTAATCATTTGTATTAAAATCTGTTGAAAACTTTTATATTGTAGAACTTTTGAATATTCTTGTATTTGGAAATTAAGTATTTCCGCAACCTAGGTTTCAACATTTTTGGTATCTTTAGGCGATTTATGATAACTGATTTTTCGTTTTTCAAACATACAAACAGAGAATTTTTATAAATGCGCGATTGGAAATTTTAAACATCCGAATTCTTTTTTTAAAATAGGGAGGTGGTACTTTAAAACACTTTAATTCATGTTTGTGAATCTAATAAGTATTTATAGGAGTGTGTAATTTTGGACATTATTTCAGATCTAACATTCAGTCATTTTATTGTTCTGGAACAACATAATCGCTAACTTTTCTCATGCACAATCTACAGGTATCTCCACTTTTGCATGGTTCGGTTATTTTTACTACGCTACAAATTATATCAGGGTCGTTTCCATTTTTCAATTTTTATTTCCAAACATGACTAGTCAGCTTAGTAAAATACTCAAGGTTTCTCAGTTTAAATATAGATAAAACATTTCGTTTGTAAACCCCAAATATGTTTATATATATACATATATAGCCTGTTCTCAACATAAAGTTGCAAAGTGGCTGGCTTATAATGTCGCAAGAATGTTTGCAGCATTACAGTTTCTTTTTATTTTTTATTTGTATTAAAGGTTTTTTTTTTTACTTTTTCCCACTTTATTCGGAATTGTGTGGCTACTGATGAATTTATGTGTTCAGTTGACATCTGAAGCCCCGTCACTTGTGTTCCTTGATCGGAGACTATCGGTATTTGTAGCGATTTGCTATATCTTAATAATTTAACTCCTCCGACTATACCTGAAGATGTGTTTGTTGAACTCATGAAATTTGTCACTATGTTTGTCGGTTTTAGTTTTGATAATATCATGTATCGTCAAATTTATCGGTTAGCGACGGTTTCTCATTTGGTCCTGTTTTGGTGAATATTTTTGTGGGATTTTACAAGGAAACCCTCTTTAGGTTCTTCCCGGGCCGTGGTTTACTTTCGTTATGTGGATGACACATTTCGTTTGTTTAACCAGGAATCGGATGTTGACGAATTTATTTCCCTAATCAACGGTGTTCATCCTGCCCTTAAATTTACGATAGATAAGCAGGTCAATGTTTCATTGCCCATCTTCGGTGCTCTGGTTCATAGATCACCTTCAGTTTTTTATTACTTCAGTGTATAAGAAATATACATTTACGGGTCTATATACACGATGGGATTCTTTTTGCCCTAAACGACAAAAGATTAAATTGATTAGGACTTTGACCCATAGGACGTTAATGATTTGTTAAGATAACACCTTGAAAAAGGAAATTAGTTGTTGAACTAGTGTCCCTGTGAACAAAGTTTATCCGTTGGAAATTGATCAATTGGTTATTCGGGATCAGACTGCTGGATTGGATAAAATTAAACCTGCAACGGTTACCAAATGCTTTGTCTATCTTCGTTTACCGTGATTGGGTAGGATAGGTGAGTCCTTCGCAAATCGGATTTTATCTAGTTCACGTCAATGTTATTATGCAGCTAACGTTCGTGTTGTTTTCCAAACCAAGTGTGTCCTTCCATATATGTGTAAATAAGTTATACTCCCCCAAGAATATTATTAAGGTTAATTATTATTTATATGTAATTGCAGAGCCGACTACATAGGTAGAACGACGCGGCGTTTAGATTTTAGAAATAACCAGAATGTGCTTGCTAAAATACATCACAAACTTTTTTCGAGTGGTGATACCATTCGAAATAGATACAGGTATTCTATAACGGCTCACCTGATAAATGATCCGACATGTGTTATGGATTTCAGTGTGAAATGGTTATTTATTTTGGCCAGAGCACACTCGTTACTCCATCGGAAGGTGTTGGAAACGTTGTTCATCATGTCCAGGCGACCCTCTCTTTGTGAAGAAAGAGATCGTTTGCTGTGTTTCTAGAATCTTTAGATGTAATAACTATTATTATCTTTTCCTGTTCATTCATTCACATCAGCCGCGACAGACTTTAATTTGTTTCCCCGTTTACAGTTCTGACGAGAGGGGAAGAAACAGGTCGACTGGTGATTTTTGTTTAAAAATTTATCATAACCTATAATTTTAAAATTTATGCCTTTAATGGTATAATATATATATATATATATATATATATATATATATATATATATATATATATATGATGTGGGTCAAAAAAGAAAGGTTATACAGAACAGTGTAAGATTAAGCAGAGCTTAATATCTAATAGTGTCCAATATTGGTAGGCGTACGCGGCCGTGCACTACTGGTGCTACGGTATTTAGTCACCTTTCCACTTAACGCGAAATGGGACAATGCGGGTTTTCCGGGCCATATAGTCCGGCCAAAATATCTGTCTATCTTTCCTCAGTCGTGATTCTACTATTCGGCGGGACTACGACTTGGCTAGTGCTCTATGCCCGAAGGCAGAGAGATGACAGTGTCAATAGTAGCACTACCGTTGTTTCTGTATTTACCAACCTTCCCACGCAAGGTTAGATGTGACACAAGGTCATTTTATAGTGGGTCTTCCCACTAAAAAATGTCTGTCTTATTTTACCAAGTTGTGATTCTACCATTCGGCGGAAACACGACTGGGTTAGTGCTACTCCTATAATACTACCATTCACATAGTAATATAGTACTGGAAGAGTCCATGATGTAGGTAAGTATCGGTCTCACAACATCCCCCTTCCAAGAGTTTTCTTCTGTTATTGTTTTTGAAAGCCGGGAAAGAAAGTAAAACTGTTAATACTTCTTCCTCTTGGGATTCACGTCGAGTGGTTAAGTAAATTTTCTCTTTCTCCACGAGCGTCGTATTTCCGTTGTGAGTTCCTCTCTAATTCTGCATGTTCTTAATGAAACCTTGGTAGAGGTTAGCAAGACCGAGGTATCTTTTTAACGATTGAAAGTTAACTTTGGGCCCCCATGGTTCTGATTGCTTTAGCTCTTTCTGGATCCGGCCGATGACCGTCTCTATTTATAATGTGACCTAGGTATTTGATCTCTGGTAAGAAAAAGTCACACTTTGCTTCCTTAACCTTAAGTCAATATTCTTGTAACTTCTCGAATACGTTTATTATATGGTTCCGTTGCTCTGCCGTCGTTTTACTGGTCACCCTTATATCATCCAAATAGGCTGTTTTGTAGTCTAGGTCACCCAGCATGGTGTCCATGACCCGCTGAAAGATTGCAGGCAAAACCTTGACCTCAAAAGCCCATCTGTTATATTTGTACAGACATTTATGTGTGTTTATGCAGAGCAATTTGGAACTTTATTCATCCACCTCTGAGAGGTATATTTTGGAAAAGATTTTTCCGCCATGAAATTTGTTGAAGATTTCCTCAGGGCTTGGGAGGAAATAATGGTGATCCTGCAAGGCATCGTTTAGCCCTGTGGAAAAATCTGGGCATAGTCGTATTTGGTTGGACTTCATTTTGAAATAGACCGTAGATGCTGCCCATTTGTTATTTTCTAATTTTGATAAAATGCCCGCTTGTTTGAGTCTACCTAATTCTTTGTTTATCTTATCTAGAGCAGGGAAAGGGACATTCCGTTTCTTTTTGAAAACTGGTCTTGCACCGTCCTTCACCTTGAACGTAGGTTTTAATTTAGGACATTTTTCAAGGCCGCCAGAAAAAAACCTGGGGAAATTGTTGTTTGTGTTCCTTTTTGCGATTTACCGAGTAGGACGATGTACTTGCTATTTTTAGGCAGAAAGTGATCATTGGGCAATCCCATAGATTGAATCTTTTATCCACTCCGTTCCAAATAGGTTATCCGAATGTTTTAGTACGTAGGCATTCAGTTTTTTGGTACCTTCATTTAGTGTTACTGTAAGGATCACCTTGCCTAAGATGTTAATATTCTTTTCAGTTACAGGATATTGCTGTTTTATCCGTCTTTAATAGGGTCGGCTTGTTTAACTTTCGCCAAATACGCCAGTTGATGGCTGATAGGTCATAACACGAATCAAGCTGGAATTTGTTAGAGTTATTGACAATATCGACAGTCACATATTTTCTTAAATTCCTATCGATTATGCTGTCTTATTGGGCTTGCCTAATTTTACTTTTGTGTTTCCTCGTTTTTTTTTGGCCTACCAGCATTGAGTTGAGTTATGACCATTGTTATTGCAATTCTTGTAAAATATTTTCTTCTTGGATGGACAGAATTTCATACAGTGCCATTTTCCACATTTGTAACATGGTTTGGGAGGTTTCTTTAGCCTATTCATGTTTTGTCTATTTCGGGATTTAGAACATGAGATTTGCCTTTTGTCTTTTTGCGGGGAATAAGAGGTTGGGTTGCTTCTGATTTTTCTAATCTGAGCCACACGTGATTCCTTGGTTGTTTTTGAGTCACAATGACAGAAATTATTCTTTGACAATCCTCTGCCAAATTTTGGAGAGTCAATCCCTGTTCGTTTACGAGTTTGGTAAGTACCCGACGTCTGAACTCAGCGTCTTCTACTGATAGTAGACCTTATGCGAATATTAAGCACTTGAAATCGTCGGCAGTCATCTCGGACAGTTTGAAATCATTACAGAGCTTGTTTACCGACGCTGCAAACGTTAGAAAATTTTTCTGGTTGTCCACGACTGTGTTCAGGCATTTCCAACGGTTGTGGAACAAGGTTATGTTAGGCCCAATAGTTCCGAAACGAGCTTAATAGTCTCTGAAAATTTCATTTCCGTAGTTTTCTTGCGTAATATGTAGTCTACGAACCTACTATGTTCGATAGTTCCCAGTTTCCTTAATAACAAACGTACCTTTTTCACACTAGGCCATTGTTCACAGTCTACGTTGAAAATATCTTCATAACGCTTGTAAAAAGGCTCGAATGTTTTGTCTTTCTCTGGTACGTAATCGAATGTTTCAATCGAGTTGTAGATTGTTCTCTGGGAAAAATGTCCTATTTTTTCAGTATTTTTAGAGCCGTTAAATTAATTTAAAATTTATTTTTGCTGTAGTTCTGTTTCCTGAAATGTAAATTGTTGGAATTCTGATTGTTCTTTATGTAATTCCATAATCAATTGTTGCTATCTTTCGTTTAATTTTTGTTGATAGAGTTGCTGTCTTTCTTCGTTTTTTCGTTGTTGAAGATTCTATTCTGTTTGTCTTTCATCTGATGTTTGTTGTTGGTCCATCTGGACCTTTAACATTTGGACAATTATTTTTTGGCATTCTTCCATATTTAGATAAAAGAAATTACAGCGATTTTATAATATGTAGAATAAAGAGATGACAAATCACAGAAAAAATGACAGTAATTACTGTTGCTTTGAAAACCCGTGTACCAAGGGGAGGGTACACAACAAAATCTAGATAGATTTGTTTTACTGTTGTAAAAAAAATGGACTTATGGACTTAATAAAATTAAGAAGAACTACTTACTGGTTTAGATCTTTCGAGATACCGTTGTTCCGTTAATTTCAATGTGACCATTTAAATTTTCTCCACACTAATTTTTCTTTCTCTACCAAAAAAAAAAAAAAAAGAAATTTCCAGCAAGGAAAGGGAAAAAATAATTTCTTAGTAGGCGATCAAACGTTCATTTTCATAAGTATTTACAATTAAGCAGTTTTTTTTCTCTTTTCTTTCCTTCGCGGGGAACTTTTGTAATTGTTGACAAAAAAAAACTTTTTTTCGTTTTTTTGTCACTTTTTAGAAGTGTAGGGAGAAAAATATCTATTAGAACGTAAAAAAGAAGTAAATGCATTGGATTTTTTTCTTTATTTTGGGCGAACTTGCTTTTTTTTCTTTTTAGAAAAGCTCTCCTCGGTGAATATGAGGGAAGGGTCATTTTATGCACGAGATTTGTAGGAATTCAAATCAATTCCATAAAATTTTAAACACTTTGCTGAATTCTCAAATTCTGTGAATAATTTTTCATCTTTGAGTGAAACGATTGTTTTGTGAACAAGCCGGGTGTTTTGTAAGCAGCCTTTCTCGATACTTGGTTGCTCGTTTATTGTTTGCACATACTTGAGTAACCTTGAATATTATTTGTAAAAGGTAGCTATGTATTGCGTTTCATTCGCTGATGTAGTGATGTCATCTCAAATTCTAGTTCACACTGAAGTGGGAACCAGTGAGGTTAAACGAGTCCTCTGTCTCTACTCATGTGGGACTGGAGCTTTGGTGTTTCGGCGTGGGTGCGTGTCTCAAATCCTCTGTCGTTACTGATGTGGAACTGGAGCTTTGAAGTTTCGGCGTGGGTGCGTGACTCGAATCCTCTGTCGCTACTGATGTAGACAGAAAATGGGGGCCAAGGAAGGAAAACACGAAAGATGGGTTGGAGGTAAAGAAAGATATATTAAACAGAAATGTTATAAAAATAGTGTAAGAGTAAGCGGAGCTTACTATCCAGTGGTGCCTGATATTGGTAGTCGTACGTGGCTGCGCAATACAAGTACTACAATATTTAGTTGGCCTTCCCACTTAAGGCGAAATGTGACAAAATATCATTTTTATATGGGTCTTCCAGGCCATATAGCCTGGCCAAATATATATGTCTATCTTTCCCCAGCCGTTATTCTACCATTCGGCGGAGACACGACTGGTTTAGTGCACTCTGCCCGAAGGCAGAGAGCTGACAGTGACAAAGGTAGCACCAGTAGTGCTACGGTATTCACCAATCTTCCCACGCAAGGCTAGATGTGACACAAGGTCTATTTATTATGGGTCTTCCCGGCCATAGAACCAGGTCAAAAAATGTCTGTCTAGTTTTCCCCAGTCGTGCTTCTACCCTTCGGCGGAACCACGACTGGGTAATTGCTCTCTGCTTACGAGCAGAGAGCGCGCTCTAACAGAAGGCAGAGAGCTGACAGTGTCATAGCAGCAGCAGCAAAGTGCTGGATCTACGTTATTTACCTGTCCCTCCCAGTAAGGGCAACATGTGATACATGGTCAGTTATGACTGGGATTTCTGGGTTATATGGCCCGGTCAAAAAATGGCTGTCTATTTTTGCTCAGTCGTGCTTCTACCCTTCGGCGGAACCACGACTGGGTTATTGCTCTCTGCTCGGAAGCAGTGAGCGTCCTCTACCCGAAGGCAGAGTGCTGACAGTGTGATAGCAGCAGCAGCAAAATGATGGATCTACTCCCATAATACTACCATTCACATAGTAATATAGTACTGGAAAATCCATGATGTAGGTTAGTATCGGTCTTACAACAATCAACAATATATATATATATATATATATATATATATATATATATATATGTGTGTGTGTGTGTGTGTGTGCTCGCGTGTGTGTGTGTGTATGGAGGTGCATATATATATATATATATATATATATATATATATTGAATGCCTATGTTATTTGAAAAAATATCTTATTTTTACTATAAAAGCATGTTATTTCATTTTTTATTTTCTATATTTTAGTTTTATCAATTGCAGATTCTATGCTTCCATAAGATATTAAGAGGCATACAATTATCGTGGGTATAAAGGCTGAACATACCAATTTAGAAATAGCACAATTTTAAAAAGTTGATATTGCCTTCGTCTACAAAATTTGTAAAGAGTTTGAGGTCAAATATAGAAACGTATTGTCAGTATAAACATGTAAAATGCATTTCAAATGCTCTGATAACATTAGAAAACCAGAATCTATTCGAAAAGTACAGGAGAACTTTGATGGCATTCCCAGAAGATCCATGATGTCAACTGAAAAAGAACGCCATGTAACAGAAGAAACAAACCGAAATGTTTTCCACGAAGTCATCAGATACAAATCTTATACGGTGAGAAAATGTCATTTCATGTCAGAAATGGTAAAATAAAAATCGATTAATTAGATGTAAAATGTTCTTGAGCGAACTTAAAAATTCCGAAAGGAAGCAGATTTTACAGATGCTCGTGTGCAGAAACTTTCCTGCAACGGTTATTATTTTGGGAATGCGCGATTCCTTCTCACTTTGTTTCCAAACTATGAATTCTGCTGGCTGTCTACATAGTTATTTTGGAAATAGTGTTTAAGCCAAGGATCAAGAATATACGCAACGGAAGACCGTACGTGTTTCAACACGCCTCGGCACCATTGAACATGTCTTAAACAAGGCAGAAAGGGATGACGGAAAATTTTTATGATCACATAATCCCTAATATTTTACCTGCAAGCTCATTAGATATCAATCAATAACACTACTATGTAAGACGCCTGGTTAACAAATAGTTAATGAACGCCATCATAACACTAAATAACAAGTGAAAGCTTCTATAGTCGAAGTAATATAGAAAAGGAATACTTGATCCTTGATACTTGAAGGTGATTCAAACTTCGCATCGTAGACATTATCGAAGCTGAAGTAAAATTCATCAAATAACATTACCAGACAATATGTTTATAACAATTTTTCAGGAAGTAATCATCATTATGTGTTTCAAAGAGACATTTTTTGTAAATATAAAGCTTTCCCAAATAACTTACGCATCCTGTATCCAGACAAGGCAGGAATAGCTTGGCGTGAAGCAATCTGATGTAATTGCCGATGACACAATATTTATCAAGTCCAAGCAAGTTTTATCATACACCCAGAAAATAGATTCATATTATTTCACAACATTGCAAATGACCTAATCTGAGGCAAAAATATAAATCGATTAGAATCAGTCTCTACATTGGGCCTAAAACTCAACGTATACTGAAATAAAGAGAACTTAAGCAGTTGGTTTAATTAATTTGCACAAAAGTGTATATATATATATATATATATATATATATATATATATATATATGTGTGGGGGGGGGGGGGGGGTGGGGGGGGGGGAGAATCTACATTTGCATGTGTGGCTTCTACGCATTGTTTACGTTGTATGCAACTTTTATTTTGGAACATATTTAAGTCAACACGTCTCGTGATAGTTAAACATGCGTTAGATTATACTAGAATTGATTTAATAAAGGCAAGTGATATAAGACAATGTTTCGACTCGTGTTTATAGATGATACACTTTTAATCAAAATATTTCTTCTTCATGTGATTTGTCTCGTCAGAACGTAGGCGATCATGGAATTCCACTTGCCCCTATTTCTTGTCAGTCTTAACATTTTTCCTCCCAAACCCCACTCCACCATCCACTTGTTGAAGCCCATCAAATATTCCTCGCGTTGCTTTCCCCTGTATTTTCCCCTCTGTTCTTCCTGTGAGTATTAGATTAACTTAGCTTTACTTTCTCATTACATGTTCCAGGATCTTCATCCTGATGTTAAGTATAAATTTCATTTTCGTTTATTTACTTTCCAAAAACTTGTCTTTGTACACATGTTCGGCCAATAACATTCTTTAACATCAACATTCTTTTGTAGAACAACGTTTACGCTGCTTCAATCCTGTACTTCCTTCTTGCGGAATCGCCCATTGTTTGCTGCCATATAGGAGAACAGATATTACTTAACAATATAGTACTCTTTTCTTCCTGTCCCTCATTCCCCGGCTTAACTTTTGAGATGTATCGTTAGCCATGCCTATGCACTTTGTAGTCTCAGCATTGCACCTCCGATCTTGTATAATTTCAGTTTCTGCACCTGCTTGATTTAAGAATTCTGGACCAGTAGTTGGCATTTTTATCCTCTTTTTTCTGATGACCATGAATTCAGTTTTCTTAAAGATTATGGTTATTCCTTTCTTCTCGCTTTCCCTAGTAACCTTCCATAGGAGGTTCAATATTTTCGTTTCCGTGTTTGCTATCAGCACCATATCACCTGTATTTTTCTTGTGGGGGGGACTGAGGCTGCCAGTGATAAATTCTGGCTGAACTCTCAGAACTGTTTCTTGGTACAGTTTGAATAAATCCGACGAGCAGATATTTCTTTATCTTACCCCACTTTCTATTTTTGTATATCTGCTGAATTCATTTTCTGTCCGTATGCACGCGGTTTATTGCTAGTATAGTTTCTTGATTATTCTTATGCCTTTCCCTAATATATTGAGCTTGCTGAGCATCTCTAACAACTTTTTGTGGCGTGTTTTGTCAATAGCATTTTCTTAATCTATAAAAGAAGGGTACACGTTCTTCTGCATTTGTAATGTATTTTCTCGTAACATTCTGTACATAAATATCGCGTTCCCTGTTCCGGTGTCTTTGACAAACTCACATTGTTATTGTCCTACCTTTGGTCCGATTCTACTGAGCGCCCTGTTCCTCAGTACCCGGATTATGAGTTTTGCTATGTGTTTTTTTTTTAAATTAGGTAGACATTTGTAAAATCAAAGTTATAAACAGACTCGTTCATATGTATTGCAATTCAGTTTAAACGTATGCTGTTCCTTTTTTCATATATGCGTGATTTAGCTTTCGAGATGTCTCCGAGTATTTACTCTGCACTAATCTAGCTTTTTTATGTGATAAATCTCGGAATAGGAAGTGGTGTATGTTTTTTCTAATTATATACATGATTCTTTTGGAACAGACAGTAAAGACCATATTGTTTACTAATATGTATATATATATATATATATATATCACTGGTGCTCCCTATGTATGAATTTACTTGAGCCGCAAAAATAATAACATTTTACTGTGAACCCAATAAAACGTAAAACAAGTTCTACTCCATCAGCTTTGTAATTTCTTTCCATTTACTTGCTTCCCCGAGAGCTACAATTTCCAAGAATTTAAATGTAAACTCAGTAACCATCTATATCTCACTAACCTGCATCTTCTCTCTCATGCTTCTTTCTCCTTCCACTCCACTCTCTTCAGTATTCTCATCCTTTTTTTACCCGCTTCTTGACACCCCCTATAATCTGTCATCCTTTCTCATAATATTCCTTCTATGTAACCTCCTTGAAAAACAGTGGCAGTAAAATGCTTTGCTTGGGCTAATATGATTATGAACAAATATATATATATATTTAATTTTTTGGAAACAGAGAGTTAGAGCAGATGTTTCTAAAAAAGTATAAATATTTATTAAAATATTTATTATTAAATTTCTTATTAAAAGATAATGACGTACTTTTTATATGTGGATACACGCTTATTTTTTAATACTTTTTTTCAAATATCTCTTATATTTAACAACTTCATATTTCAAAACTTTCAAAAATAATGATCAATAAAAAACCAAGTTATGTATTCGGTATATAATCAATAGTTGAAAATTCTACACAACATTATTCTATCATCCTGAAAATAAAAATCGGTCAGCGAGTGCAAATGACATGTTTTCCTTCATTATTATGCCACATTCCATTACAATGAGCAACATTTCATTATAATCTTTTTTTATATTTGCAATCAATTATTATTTCAATATACAACATTGTAATAAACTTCGTAAAATTCAAGAATATCCATCTATATAAAGCAAAATCAAATATTATATGGAAGTCAAAGAAATAAAGTTGTTCCTCAGGTAGGATTCAATCTTTATACTTTTATGATTAAAATAATCGATTTTACTTTATTTCATTTTATTTTCGAAACAAACATAACTGATATATATATATATATATATATATATATATATATATATATATATATGCACACATTTTATTACATATATATTAAATATATACACGAACACCCACACGCATATATACAGGGGACAATGGGTAAATTGTCGTCGTTTTATATTTTTAATTTCACGTTATGCGCATTATTTTTCTGTTTTTTTTTTTTTGTTTGTTTGTTTTTTTTTTGTTTTGTTTTTACTGCACTCTCAAAAAGTGTTAGTTGGTTACCTTCTGGGAGAAAAGGTGGACCATGTAAATAGTCTCACCACCAGAAATTTAGAAAAAGCATTATCTACTGCTTTACCTTCGCACCGGAATCTGTAATATGAACATTTCAGGGTGTCTTGATGTCAACAAGAGGATTTGTAAATATTTAAACGAGTTTAATGGTGATTACGAATGTACGGTAGTTCGGAAAACGCACTCTAAACGGTCTGAAAAAACTACCGAAAATTGTGTGATAATGCCGTTCGTTGCTGTCAATAGATCTTCCCTTAGTGCGTCTAATTTTGAGCTTCCGTTTCTAAATTGTACTTTGTATATATTTTACGCTGTCTGTGTACATTTACTGCAAGTTTTAGTCAATCACTTGTACTTCAGTTATGGGTATGCGTTAGGTTCTTTTAATCTCCGAAGTTTCATCTGAAGTTTGCATACAAGAAGTAGGTTGTCTATTCCGCAGTAGGCACTTGGGTAAGGTTTGCAATAAAGGTGTGCGTTCCTGTATTTCATGTTGATAGTATAATAATCAATTTATTTCAAAGTTTCTCCTATTAGACTCCTTCATATCTTTAGGGCATGGTTTGTGTCCAGAACTGACTAATGTTTTTGGGGCTTTCATGAAGAGAGAATACGTTGTAGTACACTTTGTCTTCAACTATATTGTCGATAAGTTGACAAGACATTTCATTTATTTCATAACTAAATTGAGGCTGATCAGTTTATTTCTTTCCATAATTGTCTTAATCCATCTCGGTGGTTCACGTTTGAGAAAGAATCTATTTATCAACTGAATGTTTTTAGATATTCTAGTACATTGGACACCAACAATATTTCTTACCTCAGGAAATAGGAAACCTACCTTTTCGGGTGTAAATATGCGTTGTGATTCCTTTTGTTTGAGGAAGCGTTAGATGAACATTATTAAAACCCTAATTCATAGGGCATTAATGATTTTTTCGGGGGCTTTTCTGGAATGTTATAGATTATGGTGCGAATGTAGGAATTAATTTTTTTTAGTTTTGATTGGGTGAGGTTCTCTCGATATTTGGGTTTGTTTCCTCACCAAAACTAAATAAGAATTCTTGGTACATAAGAAATATGGATGCACCATTGAACCAAATATGAATAATATTTTAAATCTAACATCTCATGAACTGACTGAGCTTGAATTTTTTGTTCTTGCGCAGGGTTTCGATTTTTGTATCTCACCATCTATGCCGATAGAGAGAAGATCATTTCTGAGTTGGTTTTGTTCGCCCAACTGACAAGACTATCCCCTATTTTTTCGGATTCGGTTGGTGATCTAAAAGCCATTTGAATAATTGTGCACACATGTTGGGTACTTGTTCACTGGCCTCACCTGAATCGAAATGAAGAGCTGAAAACCAACGTGTGATTAGATTTCTGAAGAATAATCATGATTTAGGGATCTCCAGACCAGATAAAGGTACTAGGGTGGATCTTATGTACCGTGCAGTCTATGTGGCTATTATGTTATCAAATTTGAAAGACACATCTAAATGTCCATTCCATTTTCCGCGATTATAGTTAAAAATGACCTATCTCTGGATTGGAACGGAATCTGAAAACTTCATTGGACAGATTTCATCTAGTGATCGTGTTTCTTATTTCTCGGTTGAGGTTCGTGTATTGTTTCATGCTCGACTTTTTTCTGTTTTAATTACAAGAAAATTCTGTGATTTATCACTACAATTTTGGTTGCGGTGCCAACTACAAAATAGGAACTGCTCAGCGTTTAGATATGTGAATTAAACAGCACGTTTCAAGTAAGATCAGTAATCATATTTTGCATTCGAATAAACCTGTACCAAATACATATGATTTCTCAATATGTGAGTACCTTTTAAATAACAGAAAGTTTACTGCTGAGTTTAGTCTTGACTGGTTTTCGGTTGTGTTTTAATCACACAGTATTTCACTTAAGAGTGCTAGAAGCTCTATATATCAGGTTCCGTAAACAGCATGAATGTTTGCTGGGATTTGCTATCATTAGATTCTAGTATCTGTTTCCCTTTTATGCTACACATTTGTTTTTCCCTTCATTGATTCCATGATTTATTTTAATCTAAATTAATATTCCGATGAGGATTGCAGAGCGGGTGCGAAACCGGTTGCTTCGTTTTGAAAATGTAAAAAAAGTATTCAGCTTTATACCTTCGTATATCTATATATCTATATAGCCATGAAAAAAAGAAAGACTATACTCCACGCTATATCTGGGCATGTTTCATATTTTAATTTCAATTTCCACACGTGGCTAGCTATTTTTGTACAAATTTTTAAATTTTCTATTTTAAATGTAGATCTGTAATTGAACCACCTGGTCTTAAAGGTGTCTTTGGTTAAACCTAAATATATTTTGTTTTGACCATTTAAGTCATGTGCTTTTCCTTTGTAAATGACTTCTTTTGCATTACAAAGTCCCTTAAGCGGGCATTTATTTTTGTCCCTGCAGTTGCATTAGTGAAAAAGAGCTGCGCCTTACAAGGATGGTAAAATATGTGGACTGTGCCAGGAAGAAAAGTTAGTGATTATGCTTTTCCAAAACAAAGATTAATTATTGAATAAAAGAACAGAAATTATGACTAAGTGTGACCATACCAAAAATGCATATTAAGTTTATATAACCATGAATGAGAGTTCTTAAAAAAGTTAATGTTTTATTACCGCAATCAATCCTATTCTAAAATCCTTGACGTTAAATTGTGTGTTGCAATTTGCGGTAATCATTACAAAGACTTTTAAGACTCCGTCGCATAAATTGATTTATATATGACATTAAATGATTATTTTGTTCGTTCATCCCAGGCTTCATCAGGTACATATCGATTGAGCTTGGCAGTATGTATATTTGACTCATCGGAAATAAAATGGAAATAACTGTGAAATAGTAAAAATGAGAACTAGATGATATGCCAGTGTATTTGCACCAAAATGAAAGTAATTAATTCCCGGAGATTAAATAAAGCGTTGGTACGGAATTTCCTGTAGAATATCTTTATCTATATAGATAAAAAATAGCCGAGTTTCACATAAGTAATATTTACACCAGATTGTTTTGTAGGTTACTTGCAGTATTCCTCTGTTACACTTGCCCTCAATATGTTCCACACGTGTGGGATTATCCGTGCCATCTTCCTTAATTATAAATCCTAGTAATATATATTCTCTTTATGCTTTGATTTATATGCGTCATTTTTTCTTCCAATCTTTTAACGTACTAGTTGCCCATGTATTCAGTTCAAGTTATTCTCAGCATTTTTCATCGGGTCACTCTCAGCAAGGCGACAATGTCAATAGAGGACAGGGGTAAAAGTTAAATAGAACAAGAAGTTTGAAATGGATAGAGAAAGAAGAAAAATGTTTAATTAGAAATAGTGGCTGCATAAATATCTGGCCTCAGTTCTTTTAATAGAATAATGGTTTGTTATGTGATGTCTGAACGATCTCATCAAAGATGAAGGAAAAAATTGAAATGACCTAAATGTGGTTCTGCAGAAAGATGCTATAGGTCCGAACATATGAACAACGGAAAGGTTTTGACGAAGATGCAAATAAAAATGAAAATTTATATTTAATGTTTGGAAGAGACAGCTGAAATTTTGGTACAGGTAATGAGGAAGGAGAGATTGAAGAATCTGATATTAACAGGACAGATAGAAGTAAAGAGAAATAAGGGAAAAGCATCGAGTGATGGGCTTAAGAATGAGGATAAAAAAGCCTTGTTGACAATAACTAACAAGATAACATAGGCTAAGAGCGACAGTGGTTTGTGGGGGGATTTAAAAATCTATGATAGCCTACATCCTGAAAGAAAACGGTATATAGATAAAGAAGATGAGATTGTGAAACTTTCACTGGGATATAGGACGAGTTCGCAAAAAGCAATGGCAATCTACTGCGGGATAGCCTTCTGTCCAGTAAGTCATATCTGTTTCGAGATATGATCGTCCAAGCGTGTATCACGTATGACACTTAACTAACTATAATATTACATAACATTACAGTAAACTTCTTATTGGTTCTAACAAATTTATCTCGTTTACTTAATGCTTTGCCTAGTTTTTGAAAAACATCTGACCGATCGCAATCCACCTTCGAATTTTAGGGTTGCAATTCCTATTCTTTGGTAGAATGCATTTAAACTTTTGTGTTTTCTTTATTTCCATATCACCAATTAGAAGTTCACCTGCTTAGTAATTAATATTGTTGTTAACCATACATGTTTTTTTTTACAATTTTCTGCAATTCCCTTTTTGTCCGTGATCTTCGTACGATGTCGTCTGCGTATCCATGTTGTTAAGATAAATATTGTGTGTCGACAAATAATACATTCCTGTAGGAGTTCCACTTCTGTCATTATCAATTCATTCTAGAGGCTGAATAAGGCCAGTCAAAAACAAGATATACTTCTCTCGTTTATTATTTTGTAGCTTTTCTTTTATATACATTTATTTAGGTAAATGTTTTAATTTTAAACTACAAAATTAAGGTAACAACATTATATCACACAAAATATAATGAAATGTAAACTTTATCATGATTGAAAACTGCTCTCCACAACATCCTTTCTGCAATATTTATAAATAAGTTTTGTTTTCTTATTAGCATTTTCAGATATTATGGTTTTATCGATTTACACAAATTAATTTGTGTGAATTACGAGCTGATTTCTCTTTCCCACTTTCCATCAGTGAACTTTTTGAGTATTACATTTTCCAATAATTCTACCGACAAAATGTATACAAGAAATTTTGACAGTCTTTTTCTAATTATATGTATAAATGTATTCTTAATTTTCTCAAAAATTGACTGTGAGAAAATGATAAAGCATTCACTACCATATAGACTGATTCATATTGCTTATCAGTTCACCAATATTTTTTCATTTTTTGCTATTCATGTTTTATTGTATACAAGAATTATATAATTTATCAAATATATAACTTAGACTTTAAAATTTTAAAATTTTAAACTTATATCTTTTTAAAATAAAAAATATATACACACATATACATTTATATGTTTTTAAGTTTGAAAAAAATCATAACATAGAGGATGGCGCAAAAATATCACTCAAGATAGATTTAGTAAACAATTCTCAATAGATTTTAATGAAGAACATTACCACGCAAATCGTGAATTAGTATGTGGGGATTAGAAGATAAAATACTAATTTGGTTTGAATTACTTATCTTTGTTTAAAGAACTTCATGTATCCTTTCTTACATTCGAAATATTCATTTAAAGTAATAATTGTTTAGGAGGCTTCAAAGGCTTTAAATATATTACTATATAACCAATTTGAGATATGGAAAGTGTTACATATAATAGGACTAAAAACTAAAAGTAATTTTCTTCTTTACCCCCTACGGATACAAATAGTATACCTCACGTAAGACTTACCAATCTCTCTTGGTACTGTGGTTAACGTGGATTTCTCAAAAGAATCAAAGCGTGCGCATTATTGTTGTAAATTTTACAGATGAACAGTTCTTGAAATGTCAGACTTTTTTATTTATTCTAATATTCTCCAAAATAACTTTATGAACGCGGAATCTTCAGCTGGATGTTGCATCTGTACAATACCCATATCTCGTTTGAGTCATTTTATATAGAGAATTTAATATCATGGGAGAGAATGACAACTGAGATTCAAACATTCTTCAAATATACCACAAACAGCTGTTAATGTTTGGGTTCATTTTAAGTTCCACAGATGCATGCAGGTAAATGGTGGTGATCATCATTTCTCACAATAATCGAATAAATTGAAAACATACTATTGCAATTTTAATTTCCATCAATATGTACACACGCGCAAAAACATATACAGACACAAAAAACACCCATACACTCATACAGAAACATCTCCATTTATATATATATATATATATATATATATATATGTGTGTGTGTGTGTGTGTGTGTGTGTGTGTGTGTGTGTGTGTGTGTGTGTGTTTTCAATAGTTCTGGATTCCTGCAAGTGTTCAGATTAATATAAAAATGTCTAAATTTTCAACATTTTTGCTATTTTTGATAAACCCACTTTTTGTAAATATATATTCGTGTTTTGTTCATATGCACGTATTCATACAGAAGCCATTGCTAGACATATGTAAGTATGTATGTATGTATGCTTTTGTGTGTGAGTGCATATGTATGTATGTCAAATTATGCGAAGCAGTCATATCAGAGGAGAGGTTTATTATATTGGTATATAATCGGAATTCGTTTAAAACTGTCTAGATCTCCTCCCATCTCAAAACTTATTTTTGCCTATCTTTTCAGAAAGTATTTAAATCGTTTTCACTTCAGTCAAAAATGTAATTTGTCCCCAATACCTAATTGGTCTCTATGAAAAAGAAAGAAAAAACGGGAATAATCATTTCATATAGATTTACCAGAAAATAAACAACTTTGGTTTATCTCAATTCAGCTGATGAAATTGATAGTAGAACATTTTATTTTATTTTATTTTATTTTATTTTATTTTATTTTATTTTATTTTATAGCTTTACGGATGTCTGAAACGATGACTATCTTTTAATTCCCCGACACGTTATAATTATGGCAATCACCGAAATTTTGATGATATTCGATTTTTGCACAACCAAGAAAATCGGAATTTTAAACTCATGTTAAAAATGGTAAACACTAAAATTGTCCTTGATGTCTCAATATTCAAATTCAACAATTAGAAATAATTAACTTTCATCTCATCATATTGCTTTTCTTAATTTTTATTGAATTGTTTTAGATGTATTGATTGATTGTGAGTTACATCATAAATGACACCGCAGTCATGATGGGAAAAAGAGTCACATAATATTTCTGATGGAAAAGATATTATAATGAATATAGTTTTTATCTCCACAGAGAGCAATCACCAATAGTATCTATGAATAGAAAAATTTGTTTAAGGAAAAAATAAACTTTTGATTATGAAATGTCATTATGTATAAATTCTGAAATTACTATAAATTTATTTTATTTTCTCTGATGAGTTTAATGAGAAACATTAATAGAAAACTGCTTGACACATTCGATAAGTTGCCTTCGAAATGAACTCATGAAATGTAAGCATCTGTCAGTCATGAGATAAGCTTTCTGCTTTGGGAGATTAAGAATTAAGAAGAAAACATTAAAATAACTTGTATTAAGAAACATGTTATGCTACTTAATTGATAAAATTTATCTATACTAATTACCGATTTGGCTGCAACTTTGTACCTTAATGTTTGTCTTTTCCTTTCACTCCAACATGCATAGTTACACTTGCACATGTAAATATTACGGCAGGATACCTATCAACTAGTTAAACATGATTTTACTTGCAACACTGTTCTTTGTAAAACACAGTTTTTGCAGTGCAGTGTAAACTTACCAAAAGTTACAAACTTAATCCACTGACAAAAAGCATTCAAAATAATCGGAGGCCATTTTAAATTCATACGATTCGAAGAATATGATGGTAAGACACAATTGAATAAGAGAATATCAACACAATATCAAACAATGTGTGTGTGTGTGTGTGTGTGTGTGTGTGTGTGTGTGTAAGCAGCAGATTTCCTTTAAGACATGTCAGAGTAAATAAATAGCAAACTTTGTGTCTACTTATTCATAAACAAATCAGTTCATACTCAAGGATAATCTTTTTACTTGAAAGATGCAAGAAGTGAACTGTATCTTTGACAGGTGATTTTATTATCCATATATCGATGTTCCCAAGTAGTTTCAATCTCCTTCGGAGATTATCTTCAGAGGCATGAGTTGTGGTAACAATTTATATATATATATATATATATATATATATATATATATAGAGAGAGAGAGAGAGAGAGAGAGAGAGAAACCAGAAATTGGTAAAATCAGCAAAAAGATCCTCGAACAAATAAATGAACAGATAGAACAGAAACATGGATTACTCCAGTGATCAAACACAACTGACATCATAAATTGGTTCAACAACATTAAAGAAAAACAACAACTGTTCTTTGATCCAATTTGATATAGTGGATTACTACCCGCCAATCACTAAGGACCTCTTTACCTTAGCACTGGAATTTGCCACACACTACTCGGACCTAACAAAGGACGAATATAATATCATAATGGCAGCCAAGACATCTGTTCTCATCCATAACCAAAAACAATGGATAAAAAATAACTGTAAACCAATTTGACATCACAAATGGTTCGCTGTACTCCGCAGAGTCCTCCGATCTCATCGGCTTATTTACACTGTACAATCTCACCGCACACCAAGACATAAACACACAAGACATAGGGCTATATAGAGACGACGGTCTAATGATAGTAAAAAACTCCACACACTTTAAAACTGACAAAAAAGAAAACTGATCCATAGAGAATTCTAAGTTTTAAACCTAAAAGTAATAGTTAACACAAATTTAAATGTAGCAAACTTCCTCGATGTCAAAGTAGATTTTGTTAACAACAATTACCAACCATACATAAAACCCAACAAATACCCACTATACATCAACCCAAAGTCAAACCACTCCCTAGTATAATCAAACATATACCCTCATCCATAGAACATAGAATCATCCAAAACTCGTCCAACAAAAATATATTCAACAAATACAAAAGTCTCTACAAGTCATAAAAAAAGCGGCTACAGAAACCAAGAAATCCAATACATAACAAACAATAACCACAACAAGAAAAATAGAAACAGAAAAATCATTTGGTACACCCCCCTTTCAACCAAATGATCAACACCAAGCTAGATCAAAAGTGCCTGAACTTAATTAAAAAATATTTCCCCACAAATAAAACTCTCAGTAAAATATTCAACAAAAATACACTTAAACTAAGCCACAGTTGCACAAACAACCTAGAAAAAACCATAACAAACCATAACAAATATAACAGTTTCTTTTCTCGCACTTCCCGATTGTGGAATTCCCTTCCACATGACTGCTTCCCCGACGGCTACAATCTCCAGGAGTTTACATGTAAGTTCAATAGACACCTTCTAACAAACTAATTCGCTTCCATTCTTTCAAATACTCTTCCCACCCACCCTTATATCTATCACCCCCCTTTTGACATTTTCTATATCTGACCACTCTTTCTATTTACCTTCCCCTATGTAGCCCCAAGCGCAATAGTGGCAGTGGAATGCCTTGCTTTGAGTGAAATGATTAAAAAAAATATCCTAAATCAACACGTGGATCAAAATAAACCCAACAAACAAAATACAATCAAACACAACAACGTAAACATGTGCAATTGTAGAAACCCTAGTAACTGCCCACTACAAAATAAATATAAAACAAACTCAATAATCTATCAATGCAACATAACATCTATTGAAATTCCAACAATAAATAAAGTATATACCAGATAAACTAAGAACACTTTTAAGCAGCGCTGGTACATGCACCTAACCTCATTTAAAAACAGCTTATACCGAAACCAAACATCCCTTTCTACATACTTATGGAAGCTAAAGGATTCAGAACAGAAACCCACAGTAAAATGGAAAATCCTAGAAAAAAATAGAACTTGCAACTCACTTGACAACATCTGCCCTTTATGTCTAACTGAAAAGCTACACATTCTACAGTACCCCAACAGTAGCGACTTATTAAACTGTAGAGACGAATTAGCAGTACTATGCAAACATCGCAAATATTTCTCGCTAAAATTTAAATAAGCAAATAAACACCCCACCCACGAACCCCCAATGAAAAATACACATAACCAACCCTATTAATAAACAGAAAAAAAACAATAAAAAAACGTAGAAACAAAAGACAACAAACCCCATGCCATGCCAGTAAAAAATTCCAGCTACAGTAAAATAGTAGAAAAATAAAAGAAAATATCGACACTGTAAAAAAAAAAAAAAAAAAAAAAAATCACATACCCCAATACAAAATAACCAAAATTAAAGAAGAAGCAACCAGCTCAAAAACAAAACAACACCTACCAACCTCTAAACCAAATAACAACCACCACGGCGGCACCAGACAAGATAAATAGGAAAACCTATCCTGAACTTTGCCACCCCACCAAACACTTAACCCTAAGACGTTAAAAAGGTCAACAGAATTCAGATTACAGCCCAACCCTACTATCACCTAAGAAAAAACAAATCCAACACAAATAAACGGTCTTTTCAACTAGATAATCTTCATATCAACAAGATCACCTGAAGAATGAAGCAGCCTAGACACATGGCTCGCTTCGAAACGCAAAAATTTTTGTGTAGAGATACTATGAATTTATAAACCATTGTAACAACTATTACAATATATATATTCAGGTATCCGCAGACAGATCTGTTTTGCTGTATCACAGCTCGTCAGTTCGATTGCATCTAGCCAGGATTGAAACCAGTCTGAATTGACGTCAGTCGGCGCATCTAACTCTCAGCTATGGGCGCTTGGCGGAAGAATGAATGCTATATATCAAGAGGTGGGTGGAGAAAATTAAAATTCGAATTCACTACACTGAGCTGAATAAAGGTCTTCCTGACAATTACACAACGCCAGTATTTTTTCAGAATTCATGACAATTTCTCAGCTCGACCAAGTAATCATTAAAGAGAATTCTAATTTTAAACCCTTGAGAAAATTGTGAGTCTGGTGGAGAATCTTTCAACATAAAGGTGAAATAAGAAGAGAAACTTGCCTTTATCCGATGCGTTTGGTCTACCGAAATCGTGATTATTGGAAATTCAGCATTCTACATTCTAACATTTATCTTGAACTGAAGACACGCCTCTTTCGATTGTAAAATGTACATAACAATTCACTTAACCAAGAGAACATTGATATGAATAAATGTGCATTGTTTACACGTTATCTATTAAATGTAAATTGCAAACATCCTCAAGAAAATACTCTATTTCAAGTCAGATGAATTTGTAAAATCTGTAAATTTTATAAAGCATCGCACTTCAGTTCTGTTACTTGAAACCAATAGGATACTGAAATGTACAGCTTTAATTAATCAATATCATGTTTTCTAATTATTGACAGTATATAGATCCTCTATACCCGTTATAGAGATATTCATTACACGAATGTTAAGGGAAAAGTCTCTAATTGCGATGTTCTATTATTATTAATCCCTAGTCAATTGAATATACTAGGAAGGATCGAAATGTTGATAAATAAAATGTGATGGGTCAACTAATTGTAATTTTAATCATTATAACATGGAATATTAAAAATCTTCTACAAAATCAAATCATTCACAGAATTAATTTAACTTTATTTCATTATTTTAACTCGTTTCCCATTATTAATAGCTTACATTTGAACTTAAATAGAAGCACATCTTCAACATTCTAGGCATTTACATGATATCTGATATTTTGTAAATTTCACTTGTATTTATAATTTTTAAGTAAGCCTTTTATTAATATTACCGGCGTGCCAGTAATAATTAGAAAACTGTCAACTTCGACATTTTTTTTCACTGACACCTTTCATGATTATTTCTTTTTCACTTTCGTTCTTCATCTAACTGATAACTTATTTAATCTTTAGTTCTATCACCAGAAATATTTAAATTATTTCTTGAGAATATTATAGATATTCTCCCATTAGTACTAGTAACAGTCCAACTCATGACCATTGAGATCAGGCACGATACTGCGATATTTCTCTATCGTATTTCTCCGGGTAAATGAAATGTTTCGACGATGCCAGTCTGCAATCAGCTATGGATAGTGAGCCCAATTTATACTGCAAGTTAACACATAGATGTGAGGTGGGAAGTTGAATGGATGTCTGACCCAAGTGAGTGTAACTAAATCTCGGCTTAACAATTGACTCGTTCGTGCAAATAAACCGTACGCTACTCGAGTGTATAGTTTCTTAACTCTGATCAAAATGTTTAAAATATTTAATGCATTTTTCTTATAAAATAAAAATAATCATAAAGTAATTGTTTTAGCTCCTCTTTACTTCCTTACTTCGAAAGATCATTGCACCATAATTAGTGGACTGTTCCAGTTTAATAGCATATAAAGATAAATGATATATTAAAGACACTACTAAATCATCTGACATTTCAATTGGAACATCATGAAATTTTTACAATATAGTAATAATAATAATAATACAAAAATCATTACTAATTATTATTATTATTATTTTTATTCTTATGTCATTTTTCATCATATTTTCATATCTGCTATGGTCGCACTACCTACCAAGTCTGCTGAAAGACCTAAGGCAGGTCTTGGCGTGTTGTTATGGCTCCATTTCATGTTTTTTCTATCTCTCCTATCATCCCTAGCGTTATATAGACAATGTTTTCCTTAGTATGTGGGCTGTAATTAATAAGAAAATTTCCTGCACATCTCTTAAGCTGGGGTTTCCAGGGATTCATTCAATGTGTTGATTTGTTTTTTTTTATCATTGTAAGTGCATCCACTATCACTGGCACAATTCTTTTCAATTTCCACATTTTTTCTATTTCAATTTCCAGGTCTTTATATTTTGACCGTTTTTCAAATTCCTTTTTTGCTATGTTACATTCCGCTGGACAAGCAATATCAATTAATAGACAAGTTTTTTCTTTCTTGTTTTTAACAATAATGTTCGGCCTATTTGCTTCAATTTTTCTGTCTGTTTAGATGGTGTAATCTCATAGAGTGGTTACATCTCCTATTTCTGTAACCGGTGCTGGGTGATCAGTGTTTGTTTACAGATTTTCCATAGTGTTTGCACATTGTCCAATGTAAATCTTGCCCCATTCTATCGTGGTGATTTTTATATTCATGTGAGGCAAGTACAGAACAACCTGAGATTAGATGGTCCATTGTTTCTTGGTGTCTATCACAAAACCTGCATTTCGGATCCACATTATTACGTATATTTGCCTGAAAGTTTCAAGTGAAAAGACTTCAGTCTCAGACTTTAATCCAGATGCACGTAACCATCGATGATTATCAGCTTTATCAATATTCAGTTTTTAATATCAGTCGTAGCCTTCTATAGTACTCTTTACGCATTATTTCTTTCATTTTTTTGTGAATTTTTCACACTCATTTACACCTAGGTATTTATAAGCTTCTTCTTGCATTAATACTTTTATTGTTACAGCAGGGTCTAACCTAATTGAGGATGTTTGTTGTAGTGATCCACGTAAAACTGTACCTTTAGCACATTTATTCAAATTGAATTTCATTTCAATGCCTTCGCTGAAGCATTTTACACTTATTATTATTATTATGTCATTTTTCATCATATTTCGATTTCTGCATTGGTCTCACTACCAACCAAGTCTGCGGGGAGACCTAAGGCAGGTAGTGGCGTGTTGTTATGACTCCATTTCATGTTTTTCTATCCCCCCTATCATCCCCAGCATTACATAGATAACGTTTTCCTTAGTGTGTGGGCTGTACTTAATAATACAATTTTTTGTATATCTCTTAAGCTGGGGTTTCTAGGGATTCTTTCAATGTGTTGTTTTGTTCCATTTTTTATCATTCCAAGTGCACCTACTATCACTGGCACAACTCTTGTTTTCAATTTCCACATTTTTTCTATTTCAATTTCCAGGTCTTTATATTTTGACAGTTTTTCAAATTCCTTGATTGCTATGTTACAATCCGCTGGACAAGCCATATCAATTAATAGACAAGTTTTCTCCTTCTGGTTTTTAACAATAATGTCTGGCCTGTTTACTTCAATTTTTCTGTCTGTGTAGATGGTGTAATCCCATAGAATGGTTACATCTTCTATTTCTGTAACCGGTGCTGGATGATGTTCATACCAGTGTTTGTTTACAGCTTTTCCATAATGTTTGCACATTGCCCAATGTAAATATTGCCCAACTCTATCGTGGCGATTTTTATATTCGTTTGGGGCAAGCACAGAACAGCCTGAGATTAGGTGGTCTATTGTTTCTTGGTGTTTATCACAAAACCTGCATTTTGGATCCATATTATTATGTATAATATTTGCCTGAAAGTTTCTCGTGAAAAGACTTTGGTCTTGTGCTGCAAGTATAAATCCTTCAGTTTCAGACTTTAATCCAGATGCACGTAACCATCGATGAGTATTAACTTTGTCAACATTGGATTTATTGGCACGTACTGGATATTGGCCATGCAGAGGTTTGTCTTGCCAGCGCTGTTTCATCTTTTCAAGAGCTTTATCTTTGGCTTTCATTTTCATATTTTTTGCCGCAATAGTTGGTTCTTGGCTACTCTTTTGCTTTTCTACAGAATCTACTAACTGTAATTCTTGTTTGTATTTACTGCCTTCTTTTATTATTGAATATTTTTTCTTTCTTTCTTCATGTTGCCTTACTAATTGTATCATCCAATCCTTTGTTGTTTCTATGTATGTTAGTAAGCCAATAGTTGTTGTCTTGTATGACAATTCCAGCTGAATAAGACCCCTTCCACCTTCTTTACGGGGTATGTATAGACGGTCTACATCAGCCTTTGGGTGATGCATCCTATGCTTAGAAAGAAGCTTTCTTGTTTTAGCATCCATTCGCCTGATGTCGTTTAGAGTCCAGTTTAAGATGTTGAAGCTATATTGGACAACTGGGATTGCAAGGCTATTAATGGCCATAACTCTATTCTGTGAATTTAATTCAGTTTTTAATATCATTCGTAGCCTTCTAGGTATTTATAAGCTTCTTCTGGTTTCAATTCTTTTATTGTTACAGCAGGGTCTAGGCTAATTGAGGATGTTTCTTGTATTGATCCACGTAAAACTGTAGCTTTAGCACATTTATTCAAATTAAATTTCATTCCAATGTCTTCGCTGAAGCATTTTACAGTTTGCAGAAGACCTTCCAGCTCATTATCATTCTTAGCATATAACTTTAAGTCATCCATGTAAAATAGATGGCTTATTTTCTTTTGGCCTATTATTATTATTATTATTATTATTCTTTTGTATGCACATTTCTTTACAAATCCCAACTAGAGCCCTGAGATCAGAAATGATATAATGATATTTTATATCTGATAATTTTGTAAAAAAAAACTCAGACCACATATATTTTCTAAAGATAATTTTCTTTGTATAGTGATACTTGTCAGTACAGTTGTTTTTATTTCTTAAATTCAAGTGCCATAAGGTAATCCTCAATGAGTGTATCGGAACCTTTCCTGTTACTTCGATGGATCCACATCAACTGCAATCATTGATGTCTTGTGTGTCACATCTGTTAGATTCCCACTTCAATGTCATTGTATTTTGATAGTTTTTAATATATTTGATTACAAGGCGCATGAATTGCAATGTCAACACCTACTTAAAAAATAATGAAAATAAAATGGAAATAAATTCTAATTAATATATGGGTATAATCCCGTCCATTAGTTAATATGTTAAATCGTGTTACGCATGTCTTTAAAAAGGCATACATTTCTGTGATTGGGACAAAGATTAGAAATGACGTTCAATCAAATAATATTAGTCGACTATCGTAAATGAGATGAGCGTATTCTAACTCAAAGGATGGAACACGTTGCAGGAAAAATAAATCTAATACTGTGAGGACAGTGTAAATACTTACCACAAAAACAAGTGTTTGAAAGTTTCCAAGCTTGACCGCTGTTAAAATATATGTAACCATATTATTCACAAATTTAAAGGTGAGTGAGGATGTAAACAGCATTTAGGTTCAGATTAACAGAAAGCATCTCAAAAATACGTAATTAATACAAGCCAAGTAGCAATCAGGATTTTAAGAGCTCATATATATATATAGTCACATAAAGATTGGTGTTGCTATCTAACTCCACCACTAAGTGGGGTGTCAGAATTGTCCTGTTCTTTGTCAATAGACAATTCGTCATAAAACATTTCAGTCCAGACAAGACAGTCTAGCCATCGTGTCGAGAAGGAAATTTTAGTGACAGCCATATAAAAAGGAAATAAATATTCATATTAAGTGCTTCTTACAACAGGATGCATGGCTTTTGGGGTTTCGAGTATTTCCGCCAAAATGCGTCACATTCTGTAAATATATATGTGTGGGGGTGTCAATCCCTGCGGTGTATGAAAGTGTACATGAATGTGTATGACGAAGTCTATAGAATACTATATGAATATACAGACATTAATACATATACGAATATATAAATATATATATATATATATATAAATATATATATATATATGTTTGATATAAATATCTATATATACACACACACACATATATATGTATATATATACATATATATACATCTATATATATGTTTGATATATATATATATATATATATATGGAAATAAAAGAGAGATTGAGTAGAGAAAGAGAAGCGAGAAGGAAGGTTGAAACGAGAGCTTTACAGCTTGATACAAATATTAACTGAATTTATATGAAAAATGAAACTCTATGACATTCTAATTTATTTATGAAAATCATTGTTTTTATTTGATTGTTTGTTAAATGTTTTCCTGCTGATTTATTGATGCACCTATGATATATATACTGTTAATATATATATATATCCATACAAATATTGCACGCACGCGCATATAAACACATATACATATATATATATACACACCTATGTAAATACACGCACACAGACATATATATATATATATATATATATATATATATATATATATATATATATATATAATTTTGTGTATATTTATGTGATAGTGAATTGATCAGTCCTACAATGACCCCAACAAAGAAAAAGAATTGACTGGGGTTATTAAGTGATGGTAAAGTAATGTTAAGTTGTCGACTGATGCAGAGACATTAAGGTTGGTCGTCTTGTTCAAAATGATAGCTGGACATTTTTATTCATTTCTTTCTTTTGCAAGATCCTGCAAAGCAATGTCCACTTAAGGTGTTTTCTGATTGAATATCCGGTTGGAAATGACACATCGAGAAGTGAAGTAATGAAGTCACTGAAAAGATCATATCCGGTCAAGAAATCAAGAAAGTATTTTATTCGTCTATTTATTCACCACCATATTATTATTATTATTATTATTATTATTATTATTATTATTAGTAGTAGTAGTAGTAGTAGTAGTAATAGTAGTAGTAGTAGTAGTAGTAGTAGTAGTAATAGTAATAGTATAACTCATTATTCTTATTGTTTTCTTGGTATCATTATTGTATCCATAAAAAACATCATTCATTTATTAAATGTACTACTTAAACACTTTCATTTCATTTTCATTAAAATTCACTTTCATTATTCATTTCAGTAATCTGTTTGGACTAATTTTGACATTTAGAACAATATGTTTAAACATGTACCAGGCGCTGCGCACTTCAACATTCGTCATCTGATTTCAATTAAGTACAATATGCGGTATTTCGAAACAAATTGTTTACTTAATACAAATGGTTCCATATTTTAAATTCCATAGTATAATCTAAAGTGTCAAAAACTTATTAGTTACTGTATCTTTGTTAGTCATTCACTGGTCTAATCAAGCTGGCGTCAATAGTTTTGTTTTTGTTATCACAACATTTTGGCCCTTGTAGGTACTATAATTCAGTTGCGAGTTGGATTATATGAGAGCATTCACCGAATTTAAAAAAATATTTGTTTTTTCAAATGAATATACGTTTCTCAATCTGCGATCCATGGTAATGCGGTATCACTTGGTAATGAGGTATAACATGGTAATGAGGTATAACATGTATTAGTTAATGTTTCGTTGACAATATGGACTTGCAATTCTGCTTTCGATTGTTCAATCAGTCAGAGTATATAGATGTCTTTGCCTTTTTAATTTCAGTTCAACGATTTTCTAAGGAATTAAGATTTCAAAGAGAATAATCAATATTGCTGTAGAACTAATACTAATCACAAATGTACTTAGATAACAAACTAATATTAGGGCATAAGTTTTAAAATAGTATGTTTAGTAATTATTTTTCTTTGTCCTAGCGAAAACATTTTAACAATCTTCCATGGTGCTAAATATGTATTCAGGAATGCTTACATCTCCTACATTGTAGTCACGCATGTTAATCATATAGTGTAAATCTAATTACTGACTCTGTTTCTGGATACTGACATGGACACTGAAATCGATGTTTACTTGAAAGGTTCTTCGACATGTTTTTATGGATAGTAGATAAAACTTTCTATATCGTTTTACTTTTCGACTGATCGCTTGGATTGGAAGATTGTTGTTCTGTCTCTGACAATGGATCTTCACAGATTTCCGTCCTTTGCACTGATTTCCCAGTTTCTTGTTGGTGATGTTACATTTTTTCTTCTTTGACAACTTCTCCGATTATATTTGCGTTTGTAGTGAATGTTATTTTGTTTTGTTTTTTTGTTTTGTTTTGGTAGCCGATTGTACTTCATTCACATCTAATTTCCACTGCATTGCAGAAGCTGATTCTTTGTGGCGATGGATTCAGTAGTGTCATTTTAACTGGTTCCAGTATGCTAACATAATTTCTGGTTTACAAACGATGTTAGAGACACTTCAAATACAACGCTGGTGAAAACTTTCAAGGAATTTCAGACGCCGTCGTGAGTTGTCCAGGATTCAGAGGCATACAGGGGAGTTATAATCACTAAAGCTATGTGCTCTATTAATTTAGTATCGGTCATTATCTTGAAAACTGTACTTAAAATCAAAAAAACTGACGTTGTACATTTGAGTCGGTGTTGTATTGTAGCGGATAAGAAATTAATTAAAATCCACATTCTTCATATATTTTACGGAAATTAACAATGACGTATGAAATTCGGGTTTTACCAAATAGAAAAATGATTGACCAAGTGCTTAAAGAAAATGTGAACCCAGAATTCGCAAGTAGGTGTCAAAATGATTTTCGCCCAATGGTAGCGACTTACAAGACTCGAGGACTTCGCAAGCAAGTGCAAAAATCTGAATACATTAAAAGGCCCCGGTCAGCTTCAAGACACAGGGAAAGTCAGATGGGAGCCACCAGATGAAACATCTAAAATAAAACTTCAACTTCAAGAGACTCGGACATTGTCCTCGTTATCTTTCTCCATATCTCTTTCAACAATTTCTACTACGAACATTTTGTACAAAATCTTGATACCCTTAACTTTCTCATTTAACATTAATTTGTACGAATTCTTGTAATTCCTTCTTTTAATGAATTTCTATTTTGATATGAAATATGTATATTTTATACATACATTATTCCACACTATTCCACACATTCCATTCTGCCGACAATTATCCTACTGATAATTCTGAATAAATCCTGTAAGCTGTAGGGAGTTCGTTAAGTAAGACACAAGGCCGAGTTAAAGAAATATTAACCAGCCCCTACGGCTTCAGTGGTGACTCCCGACGTTTGAAAAGAACACGCACTTTACATCTTCACTGACGCCCCCCACTTTTTAGTGGCGACCTCGGACCGATGTGGATATAGTACGCATAACTTGAAGGATAGGTTCTTCACTGGTGACTCCCTAAATTTCAAGGAACATGCAGCCGTCTTCACTGTCAAGCCACGCCACGAAAAAAGAACATCCAAATGGAAGGATGAATTCTTCATTGGGAAGCACCAACGTCCAAACCCAGCAAGGAAAATGCAGTTAAAAAATTCCTACTGCCAACACTAGCGACCTCCGACTTCCAAAAACAAAAAGAAAAATATATGCCACGATATAAAAAAACAAAACTCAAGAATCACAACAAAAAATGGTGACTCAACCTTCTACAGAAAAAAAAAGAAAAAGAAGACAGTGCCCAACACGTGTGAATTAATCGTTGTCTTATGCGCTGATACAATATCAACGTCTAACGACAAATGGAAAAATTTCCAACGTGCTCTCAATTCCAGAGATAAGTAGCTAAAATATACCCTTTTTATTGAATACATTTGTTTAAATTTATATGAAACCAACCTTATCAACTTGTTTTACGCCTTTCACTGAATAATACACATTTCTTTCCTGATTTAATCAAATTTCAGGGGCCCCAAAAATTTTGAATAATTCCAATTTCGAATCAGACGCCGATTATATATCAGCTTCTAACAAGAACAACGGAATTTCAAAGAAAAAAATATTCAATATCAAAAATACAAACACTTTTAACAAAACACGCTGCTTCAAAACATCAAATATTTAAAACTGTAAAAATTATAAACATGTCCCTAAATTTATTTTCGTTTCGAAAAATGTTTCAATTTTCTCTGCATTCTTACGTTAGCTAAAAATCTTACCTTTGACACGCAGAAAAACGAAACATCCCTATTCTTATGGATTTGAAACAAGACGCATAAAAATTGACAACAATTATGGAAACACATCTCAACCCACAAAAAAAGAAAAATACAGCAAACCAAAACGAAAAATATTATTTGAAAAAGTGACAACAAATACCGAAAAAACTCATTCAAAGCAAAATCCGTCAAATGGAAGGGAAGTTACTCTAGCAGATAAGAAATTAATTAACATCAACTCTCTTCACTTTTACAAAAATTAACAATGATGTATGAAATTCGGGCTTTCCAAAATAGTAAAAGGATTGACCAAGTGCTTAAAGAAAATGTGAACCCAAAATTCGCAAGTAGGTGTCAAAATGATTTTCGACCAATGGTAGCGACGTACAAGACTTGAGGACTTTGCAAGCAAGTGCAAAAATCTGAATACATTAAAAGGCCCCGGTTAGCGTCAAGACACAGAGAATGTCAGATGGGAGCCGCTAGACAAAACATCTAAAATCAAATTTCAACTTCAAACGACTCGGCATTCTCCTCGTTCTTTTTCTCCTTATCTCGTTCAACAATTACTACTACGAACATTTTGTGCGAAATCTTGATACCCTTAACTTTCTCATATAACTTTAATTTGTACGAATTCTTGTAATACCTCCTTTTAATAAATTTCTATTTTGATATGAAATATGTATATTTTATACTTACATTATTCCACACTATTCCACCCATTCCATCCTGCCGACAATCAATCTTCTGATAATTCTGCATAAATCCTGTACGTAAATCCTGTTACGTAAAACACAAGGCCGAATTAAAGAAACATTAACCAGCCCCTACGGCTTCGGTATCACATCTGGAAGATTAATTTTAGAAAACGGCTACCAAGATGAGGTAGGTGATACACATTCTCCAAAAATGTTTCACCAAGTTAGATCTTTTCTTCTGCCTCGACCGTTTCAAGAGATTTTTGGTCTTATTTACAATTGATTTAATCAAAGTTTAATGCACAAAATGTTGAAAGCATTCAGTACTTCAATACTTCTGTCATTTGCATAGTGAATCTCTATCAATAGATCTAATGATGTTTTCGTTTTGGATAGAAGCGGGCAAGATTGAATAATCTACAATTTTTTAATGCATTCTCAGTCCTTAGAGGAATCCTTTATAATGTCAATAACTGTTCCAATAAAGACTGTGAAATAATTTTCACTCATTATCTGACATGGAAATGATTTCCATCGCTTATTGTTTGTGAGAACTAGACAGCACATTACATCATGAAGGATATGGGATATGGATGAATTTTGGAGGGCAATGATAGAAAATATGATGAGAAAATTTCCCACAATAGCTCAATTGAGTCAAAGTTTTGGTAAGCTCAATGAAAACAATTTACAAGGCCATAATATATTGGCATCGTTTTTATTGTAGTTAAAATAATGTAGAAATTGTAAGTATCGTTCCACGAAAATGTCTGAAACTATCTTGTGTTACTGGAAGAGTCCTTTCACCTATTTATCTGAGTAACGTGTTCATTATATGGGTGAGAACTTTTCCAGCGGTTGAGAGTGAAGGGATTCTACAGTAGCTTTAGCAGACTTAGTCTCCTATCTTCTTATAGATGTTAGTTATTCCCGAGTCTTTAACATTTTGTGGGACATCTTTATTTGTCCAGATTGTCAAAATGATTTGATGCAGTTGGCCTTACAAAAAAGTAACTCCATACTTGAATATTTCTTCTGTAATTAAGTCTAATCAAAATGGTTTATTTTTCAGCATTGATGGCTTACCTGGCTTCACCACGTATAGTATATTTATGTCCTCTCCAACTGGATGTATTTTAACACAATACATTTTGTCTATTAAATGTGAAGGTTTGATTAGTAGTCCGTTAAGTGCTCTATCCATCAAGCATTGATGTCAGTGTTAGGCTTCAGTATAATTAATCCATTTTTATGCTAGCTCTTCGTGTGATTTTGAGAGCAAGAACTTGTATCATTATGTTTGGAGTATGGAAGATTCAAAGAATAATGGAAACTCCTAAATGAATTCCAAAAAATGACACACCAAAATATGACAATCTATGGATGCCTCATGTTTCTCAGAATCCAGGTAGTCTTTTTTTCTTGGTTCATCTATCATGAAATATCTATTTTTTCTTCTGGAGAGAATCTGATCATGAATAAACATGAATCTACAGGATATGCTTTGCTATCCTAAATGGTATCTTTCCCAACCTGACAAAATTACCTATCGGAATCAATAGATGAAATATGATTCTCAGAATTCAACTTGTCTCTTATTTTGATTTATTCAGCAACAATTTTTTCAGGAAAAACATGAACAGCCAAGAATATTTAGGTAGGCATTGCCATCAGAAAGGTTATACTTAGCAAAATTAACAGAACTCTATATAGAAATCAATGGACTCTATATGGTTCTCAGAATCCAGCTGTCTCTTGCCTCGTTTTATTCATAAAAAAAAAAACAATTCATTTTCGCTTCGGGAAAGGACCTGCTCATGCGCAACCAAGAATCTTTGCGTAGACTTTCCGATCTGAAAGTATATTTTTCCAAACTTGACAGGACTACGGTTGGAAATCAATGCACCTCCTTTGGTTCAAAGAATTCAGATAGTCTCATGCCTCGGTTTATTCATAAACTAATATTTCATTTTAATTTCTGGAAAAGACTGATCATGAACAATCAACAATCTTTATATAGGCCTTACATCTGAAAAGGTATCATTCCAAAACTGAGAGAACTATATACAGAAATCAATGGACACCTCATTTGTCTCAGATTCCATTTAGTCTTTTGTCTCATGTCGATCATCAACAAATATTTTAATTTTTCCTATGGAATGGCATTAATCATGTACAAACGAGTAACTATGGGTAGGCTTTGCCATCCCAAGCATATTCTTTCCAAATTAACAGAACTATCTAGGGAAACCATTACGACTGTAGTATCATCTGATAAACAGTACTCAGTGCGTCTTTACAGAACTTAGTGCAATGATGGTGAGAATCCGACTACTCTAAAACAATTCACATAGGCGGATTGTTCTTTAAATTATTAAAAATTACTGAACACTTTTCTGTATATCTCGAAGAGAGAATCCATCCATCGATCCATATATGGATGAAACGCGTCAGCTAAATAAATTGACCATTTGACCTTGTTCATATTGTTCTAATTTTAATAGAGTTAATTCCAATTTCCTTCTTTGCTTATCCATTTGTCTAATGAAAAGTTTTTCTTTCTCTATATAATTCTGCCATTTCTTTTGCGTTTATTTGCGTTGTTTTTTTTTTAAATCACATTGGTGCTTCTTTCTAAACATTTTGATGTTCTCTTGTTGAATTTTTCTTTTCTCAACTTTATCATTTTTGTTAACTCTTCTCCGATTTCAATATCAGTCGTTGGTTATTCTCTCATTGTTTAAGCATCACACATCAGAGTGGCTTCTTTGTGAAAAGCAATATGACTTTCACCTTTTAGGTCAAATGATTTCGTTTTTCTTAACAAATCGCTAAATAAAATTAACCTGAACTGCCACTTTTTAATGATTTTCTAGATGTTTTTGTCCATATTGCTGGTTTGTCTCAGGAATGTATCATCGAACATACATTTCTCTTAGTATTTATCAGTTACCTAACAATCGAATCCGTTGTATCTGTGCTTTTTTGTTTTGATTATAAGTCCTCCAAAATTTTCTCTTCTCATGAAGTGCAAAGACTATATTGAATACATTGTTTGTCTGCTTCTAAAAATATTAGTTCACAATTTCACGCCAGACAATCTTTCTCTCCAGAATGCATCCAACATATATATGTCTACCATTCTGTGAATATTGCTGCCACATATGATCTTTTCTTCTACTATATATTTATAGATGATTGTCAAATTTCAAAAATTATTTTCTTTATTATTGGTACTGATATGGTTTTCGGCTTGAATTACTTTCTTACCATCCTAATGTAGCTCCCTGTTTCTTTTCTATCAATACTTTCAAAATAATAGTTACGAAGATATCTTTGCTATGGTACCTTGAATTTATTAGTATAAAAGAAGTAATAGATCATCAACATAAGTCTCATCAGTCTACATTTAGATTGTATGCTAAATGTTTTTTTCGCACTTCTAGCTTCTGAAAATATCTTCCACCGCCATTATTTCCAGTCAACTGGCATCCATATAAATGAAATATCAATCGTTATTTACTATGTACATAATATTTCTCAAATCTCCCTTATTAACCACATGTAGATTATTGGCTTTATTGCATTGTATGGGATAAAATGATTAATTTTTTTTATATGCTTGACGTCCGTCTGGGGGAAATTCTCTGAGCAGACCAGCACAACAGTATACATTTCACTGGTTTCACGAATGAATATATTTTTTAATAATTATGTGAAGCTCTACCTGTCCATTAATTTCGCCGTTCTCTTATTAAAAAACATTCTTCAATACGTATGTTTAGGAAATGTTTTCGAACAAATAAGATAATTACTGCCTATGTATTACTGCATGAAATAATGTTACTACTCACGATTCGAGTACTCAAAATCAACATTATTTATTTGAAATCTTTTTCTTACTAATTCTGCTTACAATTTCCTTAGATATCTGAAATGATAAATTCCATATTTTCTTTGTTCTTTCCATGCGTAGGTGAATTAATAAAATTGAATTCTTCTTTCGCGTAATCTAATTCTATTTCAGTGCTCCTACCAAAAATTGTTAGTATAAATGTTTCTAATTTAAGTTAATACTACTGAAAAAATCATGCTTCTATGTACATTAGATATCAGAGTAATTCTCTTACATTAATGAATTTATGGCTGCTTTTCCTTTACACATAATGCAACTAAGTGCTGAAATTACTCCATATACACGATTCAAATCTTATATGTTTGTTGTTGAATATCATGAAATTATATATTATTTCTTGTTTTCGAGTACATGGAATGTTGAACACCTCGAATTTTTCCATCACATGTTCTAAAAGAACATCTTAAAATATAAGCAATGTCAAATGAGAATAATATTTGAAAGAAATCTAAAAAAACATTAAAATATTTTATTATGCTTAAAAAGTGAAAACGGTATCAAAAATAAAATCTCAAAAATCTACAGAGTACAAGATCCGTATGAAGATATGTTAAAACTATTTAAATATGTATCAGCGTAAATAAAACATTGTAGAAAAGATTTTTAGTGAGGAAAAAACTTGTAAAATCTAAACGTGAAAAACAAACTACCGAGCATATATTATGAATAATGAAAACTGTCGGGATGTAAAGGAAACAAAATTCCAATCCATCATCAGTGTTATAATAATTTCGGTGTGTATTTATATATTTATATATTGTGCATCAACTATTTAGTGAGTAGCTAGGACAGATTTAATAATGTTAGAATTTCTTCAATATTATAATTGGAGATTTCATGAATATAAGGCGAGCGTAAAATGACGTAGCAATGATATTTTGTACATTGTTATACAATCTATTTCATCTGGGACTCGTTCCGAGACTTCCTCTGCGACGTCCCCTGGAACAAGGTCTTCCATCTTCCTGTTGAAGACTGTGTCTCCGAGGTTTCCTCTTGAGTTAAGGCTGGCGTCGATGCTTTTATCCCGGCCAGGAAATTCGAACTAAAATCAAATTCGTCCCCCTGGTTCTCACCCGTTTATTCGGCCGCCATTGCCCACCGGAACAATTTCTTCCGGCTCTATCGAAGCTGCTCGTGGAACCAAAACAGGCGCCTTTTCCCCTCAGCACTGAACAAGTGTAAAAAAGTACTGAACGAAGCTAAGAGGGCGTTTGCTACCAGAATGAGGCAACGCATAGCATCCTCTAAGTTTGGCTCCAAAGATTACTGGCGTCTCTGCAAAAGCGTGCTCAACAAGAACAAGACTTCAATACCCCCACTAATCAATGAGTTCGAAGTTCTCACCTACCTAGCGGACAAGGCTGAATGCTTTGCCCGTAGATTCTCCACCAATTCGACACTGGACTCGTTAGGAATACCTACACCCGACTTCCCACCCAGAACTAAGGCTCAACTAAATAGCGTCCACATTAAACCCTCGCTGGTTGCCAAGATATTTGCACAACTTGACCCACACAAAGCGAGCGGCGGTGACGGAATCCCAGTCATAGTACTGAAGAAATGTGCCCCAGAACTCTCCTCTGTCCTCTCTAAACTCTATAACCTCTGCCTATCTGTTTCCTGTTTTCGTGCCTGTTGGAAGTCCTCCTGTGTAGTTCCTATATTTAAAAATTCTGGCGAACCCTCAGACCCCGCCAATTGCCGTCCTATTAGTCTCCTTCCGATCTTTTGCAAAGTTTTCGAAGCCATTATCAACGCCGAGGTGATTCAGCATCTCACGGCCAACAGGCTTCTCTCTGACAAACAGTACGGGTTTCGCTTCACCAGGTCTACTGTTGATATGCTAACGACCATTACCGAGTACATATACCGGGCACTTGACAAGAATGTCGAAGCCCGAACCTTTGCCTTGTATATCTCCAAAGCGTTCGACAGGGTTTGGCATGCTGGCCTTTTGTGCAAACTGCGGAGCTACGGGATAACTGGACATCTGTTTGACCTCAGCCAGTCATTTGTCTAACTGCACATTGAAGGTGGTACTAAATGGGCATGCCTCCCAAAACTACCATACAAACGCGGGTGTCCCTCGAGGTTCTATCCTAGGTCCCACGCTCTTTCTGATCTACATTAATGTTCTCCCCGACGCCATTAAATCCCAAGTTGGCATGTATGCCGATGACACAACACTCTACTCTCGCATCGATCAAAAACCAGGTGTTGGCTACAAAGTGAACCTCGCTGCCGTACTTGAAAAGGACCTCCAATCCGTAGTGACCTGGGGTAGGAAATGGCTAGTAAATTTCAATGCCTCTAAAACGAAGCTGTTATCAACTAACCACCATAGACAATCGCATCTAGCTCCCATTAGCATGAGGCAGGCTAGCCTCGCAGAGAGTAAAATACTACGCGTCCTTCGCCTTACACATTCGGCGGACCTCAAATGGAATGACTATATCGAATCCATTGCCAAATCTGCTGCTATGAAAGTCGGCTCTCTGTGCAGGGCCCGGAAGTTTTTCCCACATGAATCTATTCTGCACATATACAAATCTACCATCCGCCCGTTTATTGAATATTGTTGCCATATATGGTCGGATTCCTCTGCTGCTCCCCTTGGGATTCTTGACAAAATACAAAGGAGGATCTGTAACGTGGTTGATACTGACTTGGCAGACCGGCTGCAACCAATCTCTCACCGGCGTGATGTGGCTTCCCTGTGCCTCTTCTACAAGTACTTTCATGGCTTCTGCTCCGATGAGCTTAGATCACTGGTGCCGCCTAAGCACGAATTTACACGAGATACTAGATTAGAAACTAGGTCCCACCCTTTTACAGTTAAACAAATAAGATATAACCGTAAATTCTACTCCAACAGCTTCTTTTCTCGCGCTTCCCGCCTGTGGAACTCCCTTCCACAAGCCTGCTTTCCCGACAGCTACAATCTCCAGGTGTTTAAATGTAGGGTCAATAGACACCTCCTTTCACACTAACTCCCAATTATTCTCAGAATACTCTCATTTACCCAACCCTCATTCTCGGTATCCTTACCCGCCTATCACCCACCCTCTGACATTTCCTATATTTAACCATTCTCGGTATCCCTACCCGCCTATCACCCACCCTCTGACATTTCCTATATTTAATCATCCTTTCTCCACTCTATGTAGCCCCCTGCGCAGTAGTGGCAGTGACATGCCTTGCTCAGGGTGAAACGCTTATAAAAAAAAAATAATAATATATATTATAAACACTTGAATTTCTGGTGCATATGAGAAAAGGAGCAAAGTATGACGTCAGACCTGTATTATATTCTTTGACATTTGAATATGCTATGTGAGACGTTTAGTCTCCGACTGTTGTAATTTAGACAAGGGCAATATATATATATATATATATATATATATATATATATATAGAGAGAGAGAGAGAGAGAGAGAGAGAGAGAATCTTAACGCCCATCATGCCAAATGGATAAATTACTCTGTTATTGATTCAGCTGATTAGACATTAATTGATGAAATTGGCAGCTTATCTATATTTTGTGTTTATGTAAATAGATTTTATTTTGGGTGAGAAATAATAATTTGGCGATAGATAACTTGACGATTAATCCATAGATGGGACAGGTAGATGCGAGTTCATAATTTCGCAAGGATACTTGTGAGTAACGCACCCAACTGCAAAAATTTATCGGTTTTCCAATTACAAATTTCGAGCTATCATACATTACACCACTGTCATATTCACGCTTACATCAACTGGTATTTCCAAACTGTCACCAGTCTAGATATTTTCCAGACTCACCGTTGCTTAGCTTCAGGGATCATACGGGAACCGGTGTTTCTTCGGGAATTTCTAAATAAATCACTCAAGGTAGGATCTTAGGGAAAGTAATTTAAGGCGTACATGGAAAGGTAGTAAAAACATTATATGTGGATATTTAGGATAGATAAGAGTTGTGAGTAATCAAGTAATGATTAAGATTGTACTGATCAGGGAATCATTCTGACGGGAGTCCGTTCTCGCGTAACGTATGTGAACAAGTGGAGTTGAATTTCCTTCTTACGAAGGAAATAATGTTTTTCTGGTTATGCATATGTAAAATGGCGTGTTCTAGATGTGAATATATGAACTTTAAAATTATCTAACTAGCTGTCTTTCGTTTTCTTTAACTTGTTGGATAGATACTGTTACTGATCCAGCTGGCATCCACGCCATGAACTTTTCCATTTCCGACTCTCTTAAGCAAGTGGTGGATTTCCCCACACGCTTTCCCAGTATCAACTCAGGACACGCCTTTCTAATAGATCTATGCTTCACCTCTGTACCTGACACTTGCCAAGTTTTGCGGCTTTGCTCTTTCGGTATCTCCGATCATGCTATTGTCTCTCTCAATATTACTCATCACTCTCACTTTCCCCAGGTGCCTCCTACCTACAGGATCTCCTACTGCTACCAAAGAGCTGACTGGGACGCGTTTTGGAGACATGCATCTGACCACAATTGGCGCCTATTTACCTATGCACGTAATGAGGATCCTGTATTACGCCAAGCGGCTGTTTGCTTAGAGAATGAGACAGCGCATAGCAAGATCGGCTCCAAGAACTATTAGAGCTAATGCAAACGTGTGCTGAACAAAAGCAAATCATCTATCCCACTCTTAATCAATGACTTTGAGGTCTTCAAAGTATCAGCGGACAAAGCCGAGTGCTTTACTCGCAGACACTCATCCAACTCTACATTCGACTCGACTGGAGTAACCACACCCGACTTCCTTATTAGTCTAAACTGAATGATATTCACATTAACCCACCACTGGAAAAAAATTGGACCCATCCAACTAGTACCAATTTTCGGGAAAATGTTCTGGACCATTATTAACACCTTCGTGTCCATAAACTATTCTCAGAGAGGCAATACAGCTTCCATTTCATCAGGTTCACAGCCAATATGCTGACGAACATTACGGAGTATGCATACCAGGCTCTTGATTAGTCCGAGGAGTCCCGTGCTGTTGCCCTGGACATCTTCAAGCCGTTTAATACGGTTTGGTACGCTGGGTTTCTTCGCAAGCCATGAGGTTATGGTATCACCGAACGCGTGATCTGCTTCTGTCTTTCCTATCTAAACGCTTAATGAAGTTTGTCCTCAATGGTTACGCCTCTACGTCGTGCTGTACAAACGCTGGTGTTCCTCAGGGCTTTATCCTAGGCTCGACACTCTTATTTATTTTCATAAATAATCTCTCAGATGTGATTAAGTGCCAAATAGGCATCTACGCAGATGACACCACAATTTACACCTGCATTGGTAAGAAATTTTGATGATCTTGAGAGAGATCTACACTCAGTGGTAGAATGGGGAAAGAAGTGGCTTGCAAATTTCAATGCGTCTAAAACCAAGCTGCTGTCTATCAATCATCACTGGCCACCCTTCCTGCCTTCCATAAGCATGGATTAAGCGAGTCTGAGGGCAATACACTGCGCCTCCTCGGCCTTACCCTATCTTCCGATCTCAAGTAGAACCGTTACATTGAGTCAATAACCAAATCTGTTTCTAGGAATATTGGGTCACTGTGTCGTACCAGAATGTTTTTTCTGCCTGAATCAATGTTGAAAATATACAAATCAACCATCCGTCCGTGTATGGAATATTGCTGCATTATATGGTCAGTCGTCCCCGCTGTTCATCTCAGTGTTCTCGACAGGCTCCAAAAGAAGAATCAGTAATGTGATATGTACTGGCTTGGCGGCTCGACTCCAGCCACTCTCACACCGAATAGATGTGGCTTCCCTCTTTCTGTTCTGTACATATTTTCATGGCTTCTGCTCCGACGAACTTAAGTCACTGGTGCCCCTGCCACATGAGTTTATTCGTGCAACCAGACTGGCAACTAGGTCCATCCATCCACAGTTAGATCAATCAAATGCAGCCGACTATTTTACTCCAGCAGCTTCTTTTCTTGCACTTACCGCTAGTGGAACTCTCTGCCATATGCTTGCTTTCCTGACGGCTACAACCTCCAGGAATTTAAATGCAATGGCAATATCTATCTCGTAACCACTTGACACTCTGTATATCTTTTCCTTTCTCTCTGCTTTTGCAACTGTCACCAACGTATATTCCCATCCCTCTCTTCATCCCTTCTATGACACCTCCTGTAGCTTGTTCCTCTTTCTCTTTACTATACTCTTATCCAATCTGTTTCCATTATGTAGCCCCCTGCGCATCACTAGCGTTACCGCCTTGCTTGGGGCGAAATGATTAATATATATATAAAATAGATAAACAAAAGAACCAACAAATGTACATAGGTTTCACCTAACCGGATCTTCAGGGAAGCCAGCCTTCCTTGAACATCCGGTTAGGTGAAATCTTGGTAGGTTTGTTGGCTCATTAGGTTATCTATTTTGTTTGCTCTGCTTACGTATTGAGCGCTTTTTTGTTATAGATTACTCGTCCCGGGTTTTTTTCTTTGGGCTACGTAAAAATCAGAACAATGTTAAGAAAAAGTTGTTTTTTTTTTATTTTAAAACTTCATATAACATTTTATCAAGGAAAAATAAGGATATAAAGGTAAATTATATAATTCCAACATATAAAACTCAATAAACTTACTTTGATATAGCTACAAGAATATTTATATTACATTCGAAAAAAATAGATGATCCAAAACAGCAGAACGATTAATAAAACCATACTACTATAATGGATGCATCATATAAAAATACCATTCATAATTCATTAGTACCTTTACTTTCAATAACAGCTTGACGTCTTTTGCTACATGAGCGAATTAATGTTTTGCATTCATTAACGGATATTGTATCCCATTCTCCTTTCAAATTAGTCCATAGTTCTTCGATGTTTTTTGGATTCTTTTCCTTAGCTCTTTCATTTAGTAACTTCCAAACATTCTCAATAGGATTCATGCCTGGACTTTGAGCAGGCCACTGCATAACAGTAACATCCTTCTCAGAAAGAAATGTCTTAACAGACTTCGCTGTCTGACATGGCGCGTTATCATAAATACAGCTAGCTGATTAATTGCAGGTATTAAATTAGGTACAACATGTTTCTTCAATATCTTTTTGTATACGGTTGTGTTAATTTTACCGTGTAGCCTAACAAAAGGTCCCGTACCAGCAGCTGAAATCATGCCAAACAACATCGCAATTCCTCTTCCAAATTTAACGCTGGTTTTAGTGCACTGAGACAAATATCGTTCCTTAGGATTGCGTCGAACAAACCTTCTCCCGACAAATCCGACCAGGTAAAATTTTGACTCATCGCTGAAATGAACAAATCTCACTGTTCTTTTGTCCATATGTTGTGTTCAGTGGTAAATTTCAATCGGCTCATTTTAGAAATGTAAGGCTTCATAGAAATACTCGGATATTCAGGTTTATTTTATTAAGTCTTCGGGAAATAGTGTGCCTTGATATTTTAATGCCAAGGTTAGCATTAGCGCTTTTAGAGCTTCTTTACCAATCCATCTGTCTTCCATTGCAGTAGCTTTCCTAGGCCTGACGGGTGGTTTTTGGCTTCAAGTGACACAGCTTCCACAAGTTTTCTTAAAATACTTTGAATAACACTTTTAGATTTGCCCACACTCTTCGAAATATCCCCAACCAAGTGTTTATCTTCATTACGTAACTTGACTATCAGTTTTCTAAGTTCCAATGAGGTCACAGATTTTTTCACCATGTTTACAATGCAAGAGTCAGTAAAGAGCCGTGTAATGTAGTAAAATACCCGATTTTATATTCTTACCATAAATTATTTTCAAATATTGCAAAATAATTATTAAATTTTATGGATTTATTTAATCATTCTGATGTTTTTGATATTCTATTTTTTTCGAATGTTATATGTTTATCAAAATAAATTTATTGAGCTTTACATTTTAGAATTATATAATTAACATTTTGATCCTTGTTTTCCTTCATAAAATGTTTTATGAAGCTTTAAAATAAAAAAAAACTTATTTCATAGTTAGACTTTTGCTTCGGAGCGTTCTGATCGCTACTCTGTATATATATATATATATATATATATATATATATACACACACACACATATATATATAATATATATATATTATTTACTTCGTGTCATGCTATTAGTTATTAAAGAGGAAAATTATTTATGCTGATAATATCAGTCTTTACTATATATTTTCCAAAATATTTATCGACGTTATTTGCAAATTGAACCTTTCCGACAATCATTCTAACATTTTCTCATAGTATAGATACGACTAATATTCAATCACTTGAGAATCAAATGTTTTCTTTGGTTCATTGATCAATCTTGAAATTATATAAATCGCCCGTAGATTTTCCTGTAAAAGTTTTAATACTATAATTGACTTCAAATGAAAACAACTTTTGAAAGAAAATTTATCAGGATGACAAAACTGACGGGAGCAAATCCTATGTGAAAACAAGGCTGAGGCAGGACAATTACCTCGTAGACAAAGGCATCGGATCAGTCAGTTCACTGACAGACGTGATGCACGATTAGGCAATCATGTCTCGAAATAGATATTACTGTCTGGGTAGAATATTTTCCCGCAATAGGTTGTCATTACTTTCATCAGTAGACTGGTTGCCAACCAAGGTGTTAGAACCTAATCTGTTCTGTTATTTATCCATAGCATGAGGGAAGTGAGGGATTAATACCTTTCCCAAGGGTATTTGTGCGTAAGTGAATGAAACGAATTCAACTGGAATTCGAAATCGGTTCCTCAATTTCTCATTCCAAATCGATAACCACTGCACCAAATCTCACATCAAAGATATCGGATAACGTGCAACAAAAATGTGAATAAATAAAACTTCAACCTGATTACCATAGTAAGGAAACTGGTTCATTAAGTGATACTTAAGATTCTATTTTATTTATGAATTCATAATATGTTGTTTGAAATCTTTTGTTTTCTTGAATCCAGATGTCGTGAAATTGATGGTACGTGAACATTACTAATAAAACAAGAGAATACATGAATCCTTTTCCTAAAGACAAGGAATATTTTGTTTGTTTTTTTTTCATGAATAAATAACTGATAGCGATATAAAGAAAACGCTAAAATACACCCAAGTCAAGATAAAGATAGACTATGTATTTCAACATATAAATTTTATTCTAAATGACTAATCCAAATATCTAGTATTTATGAGGTAACTATGTACTATGTTGGGATACAATATTTCTGTAGTATTGACATAAAATTAAAAATGAATGACAAGCGAAATACTGCGCTATATATGCGTGCATATCAAAATAAAATAGAAAAACATAGGTAAGAATTTGGTACAAAGAATGCAATACTTATCTAGGTACAATATGCCTCAAGTTATATAAAACTGTGAAAATTACAGTGATGTAATTAACATCTGTTGTGTTTAATTTTGCTTCATTTTTTTACAATCTAAATCATGTTTCTAACCATTCATTGGCTAATGAATAGAGGAATGAAAAAGGTGTGTTGGCCATGATGAGGCTCTTGACTCTGTGGTTAGTCGACATGAAGTCAACACAAGAGAGTGTAATTGATGATTATGTACAACAGCAAATATGTGCAATGGAATTTAGTGAAGAAGATATAAAGGAACTCAAATGTATACGGGCATAAACTACAATTTTAAAAGAAATATTTCGCGGACATTTCGAGGGACAGCTACTTGAAGAATAGACTTTCTGAACAGGGTTATGAAGCTGGAAATTATGCGACCGTAAATCATGTGAATGTATAAATTTCCTAACAGCACTAGGCAGTCGGTGTGATTTGCAATGAAGTGTCGAAATAACTGTAATCTTTACCATGCTAATCTATAGTATAATAAATAATACATGCAGAAATCGGAACTGAACTTAGAATTATTTTAAAGACTATGGATTTAGGATTTTAATTTATCCTAAAATCCCGGTAATTCGAGCTTAAAAATGCAAATTTCGTACATGTAAAAACAAAATAATTTTGAGAGCTATCAAAGCTCTCAGAATTATTTAATAATAAACAAAACGTAAGTTAATATTAAATTAAAAGCGTGCATAGTGTAGAACTGGTAGCTTAATTGAACAAATCATGGACTATTAGGATAACCAACTTTTTTTACAGAGAATCACAATAAATAGAACCATAGAATTTAGTTTCCTGTCTTTTCGGAATCGCAGAATAGAGTTTTCGAAATTTTTAGCAGCTATTTGATTATTCTGTGACCGCCTACAAATAAAGAAATAATTCACATGAAATTTTAAGTCACTGCGGAAAACAGTGAAAATTAAGTTTCGCTTTTATATATATATATTATTTAGATATATACGCTCTACGCTCTATGTTGTATTGAGCAAATATTTAAAAAGTAAATACCGGAACAATCTGGAAACTGCACCTGTTGATTCTCTATATTTTAATAAATCAGGAACAGCATTGGGAAAAATATATGACAAAGTGGAAAAAGATAAAATGTGACGCGTTTCGTCCTTCATAACTTCATCGGACTAAATTTGTTATGATCGTACAACTACACATTCGAACAAACGAGATGCAAAGTTCTGGGTTGGTGTTACCATTGCGTAGAGCTTGTTTGCACATTTAACATAGTCGTGGAGATAAAGTAGCAAAAGGTTTTTGAAGACGTCTATATAGAAAAAGCTTGAAGGTAGAAATATTTCATCTGCTACGAAACCACATATAAGATTTTGAACTCTTTCAAATTTGGAAAGCAATAATTGAGAATCTTCAGTTAACTATGGCAGTAATACAACTTTTTCCGTCTAATCGGATTCTTGTAAAGTTGAAAACAGTGAAAAAATCAGTCAGTATTTTAAACCTTATACGCAACTTAAATTTTTTTAAAACATCTGCAGTGATACAGATTTATTATAGCATAAACTTTGCTGATCTATATATATAGATGTTGTAATTTGACAGAGCCCAAATCTTTCTTTACCTCAATCTTAGACATGTATTTATCAATATTTATTTTGATAATACAATCAATATTATTCTAAAATATATTGGATTATAATTCTTTCCACAGATATAATATAGCGTTTGTAACACATGAATTCTTCGATTCTAAACTAAAGAAATATTGTATCTACACGAAGGTATTATTTCTAAGATTATTATATTATCTAAATCGAAAATCAGGAGTGAAATCCTTCGGATATATCCACTATTTTTTGTAAATATATATATATATATATATATATATATATATATATATAAAATTAAAAGGCAGAGACGTTATTCCATAGTAAATCGGAATTATAAGCCTGTTTCAGTCAAACCAACATCAGCTTCCGTCTTTATTGTACAATAAAGACGGAAACTGATGGTGGTCTGCCTGAAATAGGCCAATAGTTCTGATTTACCATGAAATAACGTGTCTGCCTTAATTTTTTTATATTTGCCTCAATTTTTATTATATTTGCTCTATATGTATTTATATTCATATATATTTAGAGCTCTCTTAGAGAGTTATCCTCCCACTGTATGTACAAGATACTCTTTTGGATTCTTCTATACCTACACTGCATGCTGATATATATATACTAATCAGAAAATGTTGAAAAAATTAATTAAATGTTGACAAAATCAATTAAATTAATTATAAATTATCAACTGTGTATATATTTTAATCATTACACCCAAACCAACGCGGGGCTGCCACTGTTGCACAGTGGGTTACAGTGCGAGAAACGTACTGTTGCAACTGAAAATGGATAAAAGATGATTCAAGAAGTCTGAAAATCTCAATTGACGTTGCATTCAATCGGATGGTTGTAGCTATCAGATTAGCAGGTAAACAACAGAGTCCACAGGCGGGCACAGCGAGAAAAGTAACTATTCGAGTAGAAGTGGCGTTTACATTTAACTATTTCAACAGTGAAATGGTGGAAACTACATTCCAGTTTAGTAGCGCGCTTAAATTTTTATTTCACATTAATTTAAATTTTCTTAATGATTTATTCTTAATCCTTTCGTTGATGCTCAAATATAATTAGTTTATTAATTAGTTTACACAAAATTCATTTTAACTCGATGAAGAAAAAAGCACGATTCAGCCAAAACAGAAATTATATTAACTTATCTTACTGCAAAGCTGTTAACATTAGAAATGACATGATACGAAACCATACTTCACATATCCTATGCAGATGGAACCACAAGTACATAGCTTATGATATCATTAAGAAGATGATGTTTACATTGTAAGTAAATGTTAGGAGAGTCAATAAACTTTCCATTGCACTTTTTTAGCAGACTTAATGGGATGAAAATGTGTTAACTGTCTGATCATTCACAAAAACTCGGACACTGGCGTGCAAACTGTTTGAAGAGGTTTGGTTACGTGCTCTTATGAGTTGCGATCCCTTGACCACACCGCTCATGCGAGTAGTGATAACTTTCATGTTTAGGTAAACATGCACACTACTTGAACCAATGAAGCAAATGCAATAAAAAATTCAAACCCATATATAAACATCGAAGATTTCTGAAGATGCATCATATGTCACAAGTATTTAAACTTTCAATTTTTGTTTACAAACAAATATGATCCACGAAATATTAAATAATATATTCGTAAAGTAATTAAAAATATCTGCATTTTTTTATGCGTGTAGTATGTGACACGTTCCATATACTGGCGTTGCTTAGGATGAGCGTAGGTCAATAAAACAACGGATGAAACGTTTATATGAGAACACTCTAGGAGGAGATAAATTATTACGTTTTCACGAAATGTAGAAGTCATGTTCGGATATATTCCACGGTTCACACACTACGTTACTGATAGTAATTGACGAAGTACGGATGGAATATAATATATTTTGTCGAATGATAAATTAAATCTTTTATTTCTATGAGTCTGAAAAACAAAATTATTTTTTATTTATTCGTGCTTCAAATGTTCCGCTTAGTTGTATGTTCTGTCCGTGCTCAGTTATTAACGTAGGTTAATCTGATAGGAAAAACAAAATGTCTCAAGTTTGAATGTAACTATTTCAAAATAATACGATGTTTACCGGTGATCATATCTCTTAAGACCATCTGTAAATCTTTATTTGTCAAAAAGAAAATCGGTTTACATATATGAAGCCGGAGTGCATATTTTAGCTTCATCTTCAAGTTATTGATATTTGAAAAAAGGTGAATAATATTTTGATAGTCCATCACCAATCACCTATGCAAACCAACGTAGACAGGTGAAAGAGAAAATATCTATTATTATATGTCTAGACAATGCGTGTAAAACGAGGAATATACATATCCGGAAGTCATTATTTTAGTGATTTGCATTAAATGATTAATATTTCACTTACTTAAAAGTTAGCTGGCACTCAAATATATATGAATTATAACACAATAAATATTAATATCACAGGCTAAAACATAATGGCTAAAAGTTCATCTCGCATTGTGTAGAGACTAAAACATTTCGAATGTCTTGTATAGAGATATCATTCTCCCCTCAAGTCAGATTTGTTTGCTCGTATTATTATTCTTAATAATTCTACCATGTTTAAAGCTTATATATATATATACACTACCGAACATAAGTTTGGGACCACCGAAATTTTTAACAGAATCAGATTCACCGAGTCTGTATTTTTTGGTTATTCTTATGCAGATGTCAAGCAAAAAAAGTATTCTTTTCAACTTAAAAGTAAACATTTACTCAGTTGGCTACTTGACTCCTCTTATTGTGATCAGGTTGTGGCCGAAAATTCAGAATTATTCAGATATTATAATTACGTATAATTTATTTTTGTAAATCATATTACTACGGTATAAATAGCAAGAAAAAAAAAACAGATTAGCATTGAAAAAAGAGCTCAGGTTGAAATTCTTTCGAAAAAAGGATATTCTGAACGTGGTATCGCTAAAAAAAATGGCGTGCATTACTGCCTTCAACGACATCGTGAAACTGAGATAAATATTGACAGAAAAAGATATGTAGGCCCAGAGTAATATCTACAGTAAAGGATAGGTACTTGATCATATCTAGCAAGAGGAATAGAAGAAAAAGCACTCCGGAATTAACTATTGAAATAAATTCTACCTCCAGTATTTGTTACTACTGTTAAGAGACGACTTCATTCTGCTCTTACTACTGTTAAGAGACGATTTCATTCTTAACTGCTACACAGCATTTAAGGTTGTGTAGCAGTTAAGAAACCACTATTAAAGGAGAATAAGGGATGAAATTGACTGTACAGTTCAAAATGAACTTCCTAAAAATGAACAAATGTTGTTTAAATGCTTGCAGGATGCTTGGAAATCACTTTCAGTAACTTATTTTTATAAGTCATTAGAAAGAATGCCAAGGATTTGTTTTGCAGTAATAAAGGCTCGTGGTGGTTGCTTTGATGAACAAAAATATGAATTAACTTTAATTAAATTTGAAATTACTCTATGTTAATTTTGGTTTAAGTTAATGTAAAATTGTGAGCAACAAAGAAATATATCTATATTTATTCTTCTAAAACATAAAATTTGTTATTTCTTTCTCTTTGAGAATAAATCTAAGTCATCCCAAACTTATGGTCAGTAGTATATATATATATATATATATCCTTTGTAAACGAGTTATTACGTGACTTCAGACGATTTGCTATAACAGATTTTAGCGTTTACCGTTTTTTAAAACCGTACACGTAACGATGATGTTTTTGAACGCTCACGAAACGGGGAGTTTTTAAACGCGCAATTTTTCCAATTACAAAAAATTATAAGGTTTTCATCCATGGTTGTATAAACTTAAAAAATATTTTAAGTATGGTTTTTGGGATTGTTTTCCAAAATGCTCAGAGCTAAACAAAATTTCCCTGACGAATACAATCAAGCTAGTTTATTGCTGTACTAGTAATGTAAAAAGTTTCATAAAGAAACAAAATGCCAGAAATTTGAATATCATTATAGAAAACAAGATCACTAATAAAGAATGCAACTGCAGGAAGAAAATAGCTGCTCATTTCAAGGAATTATGTAATACAAAAGAAGTCATTTACAAAGCAAAGATATACATAACATAAATAGTCAAAACATAATATATTTGAGATCGAACAAAGACACGTTTAAGACCCGCTTGTTCAATCACAAGTCTACATATAAAATTGAACAAAATTGCCTGGCCACATGTTGAAATTGAAGATAAAATATGAAATATCGTGGGGTATATTAAAAACAGCCCAGCCTTACAAAGGTAGAAAAATATGTTGACTGTGTCAGTAAAAAGTGTTAACGATTATGCCGTTCCCAAACAAAAATGAATTATTGAATGAAAGAACAGACATTGTGACTTAGTGTAACCATACCAAAGTATACCTATTAGGTTCATTCAACCATGGAAGAAAACGTCATAAATTCTTGCAATTATAAAAATTGTGCGCTCAAAAATTCCCCATTACGTGAGCGTTCAGTAAAATCAGCGATAAGTGAGCATTCTTAAAAAAACGGAGAAAACGTAAAAACCTGTTATTGCAAATCGCCTAAAGATATCACATAGTAGAAACATTAGTCGTGTCTATTTTTTTTAAATTTTTAATTAGTAATTAAACGATATATATATATATATATATATATATATATATATATATGACCGCAACTTTGTCTGCACGGACAGATATACACTTTTAGCAATCAACCGTTCTCAGTTAATCCAAACTAACTCTTCATGCTGTTTTTCTTGTCAACAGCGAGGTGGACATATCCTGTATCACCCAAACTGATGTACGGTCAGCTTTATCAAATTTACATTTTATAGAATAACGGATAACGCAATGGATCATGCATTTCTTTCTCACCTAGATATTGCTACCATCGCATCAAATAATGCTCCTGTTATAACGGAATATCAATGTTCGCATCGTCACAATAAAATCTAGCATATCTAGAGCCTTATCTTTTCCTAATTTCACAGGAGTAGTTAACTTGATTTTCTGAGTTAATGCCACAATGGATTGTCCAGAGACATCTTTACGATTGCAATCTGTATCATGCAACAGAGCATTGCCGATCAACCTAACGATTATGAAATTGTATTACGTTCCTTTCAATATTCCATAATTCTAATGATCAACACTGGAAAGTTCTCTGGACACAATGAATAACTCCGTTTCAGTCTTTCTTACTTTCCTTCTCACTCGTATTATATACACGAGATTTCTAGTAAAAGTTTGTGAAAACATGCATATTATTAAGGATATAAGCAAACAGGGTAGATTGTGGAGAATTGCTTTGTTCAAAATCCTTAACAATTCTCTCGTTATATGGATAAACTTACACATCTTATTATATAAGACATCTGAACCATTGCTTTAGAATATTCTGTAATGCGCAGAATTCTAACAATAAAATCATTTATATATATATATATATATATATATATATATATATATATAGATAGATAGATAGATAGATAGATATAGATTTATATATATATATATATATAAATATATATATATATATATATATATATATATATATATATAGTGTATAACACTTAATTTTGTTAATTTGTGAATGTTTTCAACAATATATCACATAAGATTATGCATAACCGAACATGGTAAATAGAATCTGCATTGATTTAAGTGTTTGAATTTTCGCTTGTTAAGGCGTGCCAACCTCACAGTCCATTGACATTGAGCATTTGTAGCAACGAAAAAGAGTTAATATCTTGAAGGATAGCATTTTGTCGGATACGAATATCGTTGAATGAACACATTATTGGAAAGACACGATGAAGTCGACATTGGGATTCTTTTGTAAGGATTATATTGTATAGCCTGAATCATATATGAATAAGTTCATTGGTGATTTACGTTAACTTAAGTAAAGAAATACGCATTTATGGTGATATTCAAGTTATCTGGATTTTACATTAGTCGAAAATAAAAAAAAACGCAGTTAGTCTTTTGATGCATTAAAATAAATATGTTTCCCGTCCAATACGTCACTGATGGTTATTTGGTAATTCCAAATAAATTACTCAGACGAATTAGCAATTTCAAGTGGTCCTGATCAAGTACCTCAGGAACAATCACTTCCCTATCTCGAGGACTGCAGATTTATTTTCTGTGCATATTATCATGGTAGTTGTTATGCTGCGCTTTCCTCATTGAGAGATACACTATATGCATTTAAGTGCAGTACTAGATTGGTTGCAAAGTCTCGTTATTTTGAAATGGTCAGAGGTAACCCTAGAGATGTTATGGGAGATAGAAACAACAAGAAATGTAGCCATAACAACACATCACGACTTCATGACTTTCTACAGTTTTGGTAGGTAGTGTGACCATAGCAAAAATTGAATTATGATGATAATGATATAATAATAATAATAATTTGTCGAGAAATATTTGGACAAACAATTAAAAGGACATTGATAAAAAAAACTAGCCAATATAAAAAGGGGTATCATACGAACAAAACAGTTTGACAGGGCCTGATATTAAAGAAACAAAAGTAACTGCAACCAGAATAAACCATGAAGGGTACCCGGAATCGGAAATAAAAATGATTACAATCACACAAACCACAGATAATAATTAAAAACTGTGATACACACAAATAACTGTGAATATAAGGATGAAATTTTAAAAGCATTGGAAAGTTTGATCTTATTCGCTCACAACCCTGAAATCAAATAAGTTAAAAAAATAGAAAATTATTTTTAAGGAAAACAAGAACAGTGTACAAGAATCCAAGGAAGAAAGATTGAGTTATATAAGTCAGAAACAATATTAAAATTGAGGAATGAAAAAATCTCCAAACATTACAACCAACAAAGCATAACCTCAAAACTATTAAAATAAAATGCGGCACGGGAATTAATTCAGGATTACGAAGACGCTCATATAAACGTTAATTAAGCAATATATGCATCAGCAATAGTGGCAACGTTGTACATAAAAAAAGAGAGTCTAACAGACATAAAATTTTCCCTTGGAAAGAAATGACAATGGAATTGAAAAAATTAGAAGTGAATTATCAGTACTCGATGAACTGGGACGAGGAAGAAATTTAATAACTAGAAAAGGCAAAAGAGTAGAAAGAAAATACAAAATTAGGAATGAAAATGAAGTTCTATCAGCTAAACAAGAAATGAAGTAAACAATACGATAGAAGTCTTAAAGAATAAAACGCTATAAATAAGATCATAATTTTGTCGTCAGAACAAGATCTTTCAAATAGACACAAAGAAATTTTACAGAGAAATAGTTAAACAAAATTGAAGTGACAAGCTTCACCAAAATTGAAGCGGTTAAACAGATCTGGAAAAAATATGGCTTACCTCAAAGAACATAGCAAAGAAGCAGATTTGATTGTGAAAGAGATACAACGGATGAAATATAAATCGCATGTTGTCTGTGCACAGAAAAATAGCACACAACTGGAAATCTGTAGAAATAGATGAAATTCATAACTTTAGGCTATATTGTTAAATACAGCACACAAAACACTAGCTATAGAACATAGAAAAAATGGTCAAGTATCCTAATAAATTTTAGGAAAGGATAACCAAAAGGATTACCTATTTTACTACGCAAGAATTTTGAAACATATATCCCAAAAAAATGCAGAATGATTACATGTTTTTCCAAACTTTCAAACTATTGGCAATTATTCTGAACAGACACATTTCTTCTTGAAAAGTATTGACATCTTTCAACGTATACAAAAAGGTTGCAAACGTGGATCTTATGGATGTAATAACCAGTTACTTGTTAATCGTATAATCTTGGAAAACTGTTAAAATGCAAAGAAAAATCTTAGTACTGCCAGGATAGATTATAAATCATTTGATAGTGTGTCACATTTAAGAATATTAAAGTCTTTGAATATATACAACTTATCAGTCGTTGTTATTAATTTTATCAAACAAAGTATGTTGATATGGAAAGCTACACTTTACCTTCATCATATAAATAGAATCTGTAAGTCTGGTGAAATATATATCAAGAGAAGTATATTTCAAATCAATTCTTTGTCAACATTACTATTATGTATATCACTAACACCATTACCCAACTATCTTAACAGGACTGAATGTGGATATAAACTAGGTCCAATGAAAATTAGCCATCTATCTTATATGGGTAATTTAAAGTTGTATGCTGAGAATGACAGTGAGCTGGAAGGTCTTTTAAAAACTGTAAAATGTTTCAATGATGACAATGGAATAACATTCAGTTTGGATAAATGTGCTAAATCACCAGTTCGACGAGGAATACAATAAACATTTTCTATTATTTTAGAACCTGTTGTAACAAGAAAAGATTTAGAGCAAAAAATGTTAAAAGTACCTTTGTGCAAATGAGGGTTATATAATCTATCATAAGTTAATGAAAGAAATATTGCATATAGAGTACTATAGAATGGTGCAACTGATATTAAGATCTAAATTGAATGTTCAGAACAGATATATGGCCATTAATATCATTGCGATCCCAGTGATTCAATATAGATTCAACATCTTGGACTGGACTCTAAATGGCATCAGACTAATAGATTCTAAAACAAGAAATATTATTTCTAAACATACGAAGCATCAGCGAAGGGCGAATGTAGACTGTCTATACATACCCCATAAAGAAGCTGGAAGAGGTATTTTTTAACTAGAATTGTTATAAAAAACAACAACTATTGGCTTACTATATAAATGGAAACAACAAAAGACTGGGTGATAAAATTAGTCAAACAACATAAAAACCGAAAGAAAAATATTTAATAAGGAAGCAAGGTAGTTAAAACAAAATACATTTATATTTGTTAGATCATTTTAGTAAACCAAAACAAAACCAAATAGCCAACAGTTGAATCAAACAATATGAAGTATGAAACCAAGGATAAAGCTCTTACACAGATAAAAAAAAGGTTGGCAAGACAAACCTCTACATGGCCAATATATAGAACGTGTTTTTAAACCTGATGTCAATAAAATCAATATTCGTCGATTGTTAAGAGCATTTGAATTAACTTCAGAAATTGCATCTAAAGCCAGATATTTTCACTAGCAACTTTCAGATAAATATCTTACATAATAATGTGGATTCAAAATGCAAGTTATATTAAAAAAACCAGGATTTTGGAAATGCTGGAAACGAAAAGGAAATTAATACCGAGCATCAGGAAGAGACAGCTAAAATTCCTGGGACACGCAATGCGGAAAGAGGGCTTGGAGAAACTGATATTAACAGAACAGATAGAGGAAAAAAGACAGGGAAAAGCAGCGGTAACATTTTAGAAGGACCTGATCATGTGGGTAACGGATTGAGAGTTACGTGGTGTGACTGGAGAAAGCGTGCTAAGAGCCACCAGAGATAGGGAGATATGGAAAGCCATGATCACCTAAGTTCTGAAAGGATATGGCACATAAAAAAGAAGAAGAACTGATATGGCTTGCTTCGCGGATGGTAACATAGCAACCAAGTAATTTTAAAAAATATAAACTATAAAGACCTGGAAACGGAAAAAAATGTGGAAATTGAAAGCAAGAATATTGGCAGTGATGGTAGGGCGCTTTTAATGATGAAAAGAAACAAAACAACACATTAAAAGAATCCCTGGAAATCCCAAATTCAGTGACTTACAAAAATCGTCTTGATACCTACAACCCACACACTAAGAAAAACTTTGTCCATGTAACTCTAGTGATGTTATGGGAGATAAAAAGAATAAATGAAATGTAGCCATAATAACAGACCACGTAGCCATAACAAATTGCCTCATGTCTTTCAGCACACTTGATAGTGTGACAAAAGCAGAAATTGAATTATGCGGAAAATAACAACAACAACAACAACAACAACAACAACAACAACAACAATAATAATAATAATAATAATATAAAAAAGTAAATCAATGAATAGTGTTATAAACCTTAGTTCTAATCTGTTTATCATGTCCTAAATTGTTTATCTTTGCTCAATATGACTATTTTTTTACAGAATATTTACTTATTAAATTTTCGCACTGGTTATCTTTTGTGAGAATGATCAGGGATGTCCAGCATAGCGTGTGACTTCTCAGAACATCCTATGAACGTAAAAATGTAACTGAGATGGATTACCTTTTTCCCAATTTTCTGTCAGTCAGTTCATTTTCGTAAGTGATGTAAGCTTGGGAGATCATGCTTTTAATTAGGAAGATTTTTCCGCGGTAGGTTACATTCTTCAGTAAACGAGTTCTTATAGAACCCGATCTGTCCTGCTATCCAATCCATAGCTGGAGGGAAAAGACTTGGATTAATATCTTCCCAAAGGATAATTGTGCGTATGTGAAAGAAACGCATTCAAACACGGATCTGTAATTTCTCAATCTGGTCCGATATCCTTTACACCACAAGGAACAAAAAGCAGGAATATTTCGTAGACAAATATTTTTTTCATAATCGTTTCAGCCAATCAAAGCAGAACCGTCAGTGGTGAGCAGAGGATTGCACTGAGAAAAAAGAAAAAAAAGACAAAAATAAAAAGGTACTAGGGATGTCAAAGAAAAGATATCACAAAAATGGGAATCAAGGAGATAGATGATGGCAAATAGCGTTGCAACTAAACTTTTGATGGTTGTAGCTATCAGGAAAGTAAATATACAGAAGGAAATTTCAAAGGCGGGAAGTGCGAGAAAAAGAAAAAGCTGGTAGTGAGAAATTTACAGTTACATTTAACTTAATTGACGTTAAAAGGATGGAACCTAGAAGCCAATCTAGTATCACGTGTAAATTCATGTGGTTGGATCACCAGGGAAAGAAGTTCGTCAGAGCATAATCTGTGAAAATATTTGTAGAAAGACAGAAGGAATCCAAATCTCTGGCGGTGAGAAAGTGACTGCAGTCAAATTGCTAAATCTGGATCGATTACGTTCCAGAACCTTCTTTTGATTTTGTTCGGGATTCCCGAGAACAATAGCGCTGGCACTAGACTAGATATGGCAACCGTACTCAATACGTACAGTGTCTCTTCTATAAATACTTTCACGACTTCTGCTCCGATGAACTTAGAGCACTGGTGCCTCCTAAATACGAATTCGCACGAGATACTAGATTAGCAACTAGATCCCACCCTTTTACAGTGAAACTGATAAAATGCAACCGCAACTTCTACTCCAACAGTTTCTTTCCTCGCACTTCCCGACTGTGGAATTCTCTTCCACACGATTGCTTCCTCGACGGATACAATCTCCAGGAGTTTAAATGTAAGGTCAATAGTCATCTCCTAACACACTAACCTGCTCCCATTCTATCAAACATTCTTCCCATCTGCCCAACCCTCATCCTCGGTATCCTTATTCATCTGTCACCTTCCTCCTGACATTCCCTATGTCTAACCACTCCTTCTCTTTACCTTCCCCTATGTAGCCCCATGCGCAATATTGGCAGTGGAATGCCTTGCTTGGGATGAGATGATTAAAAAAAATACGCAGACGAATGTGCAAGTTGAAATGTGAAGAGAATTTTTTTTCTGGCACGACAGAGTGACACGACCTTCTTCGCAGCAGGTGTATTGATTCGATGTAGACGTTTCAATTGAGGTTGATTGAGAGAGTCAGGTTGGGAAGTGCAGTGTGTTGCTTTATGGGAGACTAGTGTTAGCTATACTGATGAAAGGTAGAAAAAATTATTCGTGGTGGTTAATGGAGAGTAACTACGTTTTGGAAACTTTAAGATTTACGAACCATTTCTTACACCAATCTAGCACAGATAGGAGTTTCTTTTCAAGAGCAGAAGAATGAGTAACTCTCAGCTTTCGTAGTTTCCAACATTCGGGAGCAAGTGGTTGTTTCGTCAGCGAAGATGTCTACTTGGGAACTGATTAGATCAGGAAGATCACCGATGAATATAGGAAAATAGATAGAACCTAAGATAGATCCTTGCAAACTCCCACATCCGTATGAAAGGTTCTGGAAGCATGCACATTCAAAATGGTCTTCATATATATGCCACGCAATTTTACCACGAATTTACACGAACTATTAAACTTAAATTTAGCTTTTTACAGTCAAAACAGTTAAGTGTAACCGCTACTTCTGTATCATTTTCTTTTCTTTCACTTTCCGCCTCTGAAATATACTTCCTTCCCGGATAGTTAAAATCTTCACGTGTTTAAATGTAAGGTCAAATGCCATTTTTTATCTTCATGATTCCTATTTTTTCTCTTGTGTTTTCTCCGACAAATCCTGCATATTTTTTTCTTTCTTTTCGCTCTGCTTTCAAGTCACCTCCTGCGCACTGTTGGCTGTAATGCCTTGCTTGGGATGAAATGATTTGAAAATATATTACAGAGTACATTTTTATTTATCAAGAAACTTTGAATCAACTCATATCGAAAATAGTTTATTTTGGCAGACGAAGATGTTAGTAGTTTTTCTTGTCAACCACGGATTGGATTAAGTCAGTGTTTTAAATATAACTTTCGGTCAGACGAAAAGCACGAGAGAAAGTTGAGGGTATGTTGAAATATATTTATCTTCATGGGAAAAAGTTTTATAAAACCCGAATATTTACCTTATGATATTAATTTAAGGTCATATGAAGAATCATAAATTAATATAAATTAAACAATGGATTAACATTTGGGGATAAAATGACATTAAAACATATATAAAAAGAAGTAATGGATAAATAGAAGGAGATTTAAAAAGATCATACAGAGAGGGGAGTTTATGAATTATAAAAATAAATATGTACAAGTTATAGAGTGGGTAAGAACAAGAATTATTTATAATCTCGGCATTAGAAGAAATAGAGAGGAGTGAATATAGGGAAATACAGTAGCTAATTGAATTAAAACATATTATGTAAATTTGAATTTGTTTATATGCCGATATTTGATACATTAGTTGGTTTTGATTATTCTAATTTTTACTTCTAAGCCAAAGTTACACCTATTCCAAGATTATTAATTGTATGTGCGGAAGCTATAATCTTAAAACTATCTGTGGACCTAGATCTTTCCTTCTCAATTCCCAAAGTCTTTGAAATATAGCTTTTATTCTCTGGGCCATGTGTCCTTTAATTGAAACTATGCATCCTGCAAAAGCAAAAACAAAGTACATGGAACTAGAACAAAATACTTCCTTAGACTAAATAAAAGGATTCGTTCGAAAATCCAAATTATATCACATGAAGAAGGCCGAGCCGTACAACGGCTGAAACGTCTTAATATGACAATAAAACTAAAGACAACAGTTTGAACAATGTAAATAGTGTAAACAGTTCCAGTGTTTAGCTATAAGATCACCATTTGTTGATGGCAATCTGTAAGTACATTTTTCATTCGCCGGTTTTTCCGCCAAAACTTTAACATAAGCAGAAATATTCATATAACGTAAACAGCTTGTTGTCACTAAAATATGCCGGCCTAAAGTGCAATGAAAATTTTTGTCATTATTTTTAGCTTAATTTTACTCATGAGTAATTCATGACTCGACTGAGAAACTTTCTTTAAAATCAATGATTAATTAGAAAATAGTTTTGTATTTAATTAGAAAATCGATTGGTAACTCATTTTTCGAATGATTTATTTAATTATTTATTCGCATTAATCTGCTTATCGTCAAGAAATGTTTATAGCAATTTGTTTCGAAATTTATATGTAGAAAACATTTCATTGGCATCTTTCTGAGCATCGTCTTATTTCATTGCATTTTACGAATTGAGATAATCGTCTTAATAGATTCACACATCAATACGTGAACAGATAAACTTTCAAACCCATAAGAGTTGTAACAAATCGAAGCAGTGGATGATTTAATACAGTCATTGATATTCATCTCCTACTCTGTGTCTATGTTCTTATGAACGAACAAAAATTAAGAAAAGAAAATAATTCATTAGTTGAATATCATTTAACCAAAAAGAAAAAAATGTATTATCAGAAATAATGTGTCTTTGTAACTAATTTATTTCGTTGTCTGATATGATGCCGAATTTGTTTACTCCTCGTCTCTGTTAGACAAGTTAGCAAGTACATAAGATGGAAATTTAAATCAAGTCAATGGATATGTTAGAAATTCTAATTAATTGATTTAATTACGGTTTTTATAGAATGTAAAATCTAGCAATTTATTTATTATAAGACATTACAAATCATTGAATGGTATACTGGTCAAAATAATAACAGCTTTTCTTCAGCTAAAGAAATGCTGACATATAATTTAAACTAGTATGATTTTTATCAAATACATCCAACCTCAATTGCTCATGTGAATAATGCATGTGTGTCCAACCGTCAATTATTGATTTAAACTCAAATGTATTATCCTATAACAACTTTTATAAAAACAATAAATAAAAATATAATATTATATATATTATGGCAATGCATGTAAGAGAAATATTTAAAATTAATTACCTTCTAAAAATTAAAATTGTTAAATCCGTTGATAACTTTATAGTAGTAAAATATTATTTGCAGGCACATGACAGATATGACAGAAAGAGTCATGCTGAACAGGGGGAGAAATAACGGGTTATTACTACAAACAAGAACAAGACGAGGTGTGGGGCGGGGAAGAAAAACAGCCTACTTTTCTCGATTAACTGTTTTTGTTCGAAATTCTATGTAGGTAACATATGTCGGTATACACCTACTGAAAATGAAAAGGCTAATGACTGAAATGTTTTGATAGCAACAAACATGAGCACAATATTCTGACTGAATATAATATAAATAAAAGCATAACGGAACAGAATAACATCGGCAAGACTACATGACCAGACAAGTTAAAAATGTATCCTTTCAACTTCCTCAGGTAATCTTAATCGTTTATAATTATAAATGACGCTTGAGGCTCATATAATCACTCCAAAATATACAGAAAAAGTTATTTTAATACGATGAAGTCCTTCTGTAGAGCAAACCGCTTTACACAGAATTTACTTATTTAGTCGCTCAAGCATAAGTATATTTGTTTGTAGGCAACTAATAGTAACATCGAGTCATACCGGGTAATTATGAATAATTTTGTTGTACACTCACATACCTTAGATTTTAACGGCATTAGCAGCACACACAGTGGATTCAAAAGTCATATATTTCTTCTCAATGTCAAAGATGGGGAGAATTTCTCAAATTAAAAATGCATTCATGAGTTCGCCGAAAATACTTTATACAAAACCAACGAATTTTTTCTCAAAAGCTAAATATATAATTAAAATAAAATTAAATTATACTTTATTTTTTAAAAGAATTAACTGAATAAACAAAAATAAAAATTAATTTTCAATCAATCTAATCGAAACATAGACATATCAATAAATATCTAGAATTTCAAAAATCACAATAGCCATAATTTTTCAAAATATGCCATATTCTTATTAATGAACTTAATGCAATGTTTCCCAATTAATCATATATATGTAAATATCTATAGTGAAACTTTCAAAATTGTATTTTTGCTAACGGCATCACTTCAGGGTTCGGACATTTAAAAGTATCGAATATAATATATATTACTATACGAATCCTAATTACTAAAATGTAGTTTACATATAATCATTTATTTCCAAGATCATATTATTTTGAATACATTCAAACCAATGGATCCTCATAAATAACAAAACTTGATCATTATACTTTAAAAATTATAGAAAACTTTGAGTTAATAACAGAGTAAAACTTATTGTCTAATCACGTCAATAAGTCCAGTTGGATTATATTAGTTGCCTGAAAAAAATAAACATACTCAAATTTTTCGCAAGTACATAACAGATAGCTATATATAAGATTATGTCTGTCCGTGTGTTTGTATGTCTCTATTCTAACGAACCCTACCCTTCTGAAATTCTTGGTCCGATTTAAACCAAAACTGAGTCACTTGTCAATCATTACACGAAGGTTTGATATCCACAAAAAAAAATTTCGAATCAATGTACAGGGCACGGCAAAAATCAGTGAAAGGTTTAGAATTTACGAACTGTTCTCCTTCAAAACCCCTTATGCGAATTCAACAAAATTGGGTAAATTGCAGATAAAGATCCAAATCTTCAATGCACTCATTTTTTTATCAATGTAAAGGTTTCATCAAAAATCAACGACTAACATAATTTCGAGTCGTCTTTTGCCCACTCCTAAGCATTTCTCCAAGACGCTTCACAGAAACTCAACCAAAATAAAGTCACTAGTAGATCAAGGTCTGATTCGTTGATATGCAAAATTCCGTCAAATTAATTAATAACAAATCTAACAGCCCCACTTTGCAGAATCTTTAATAGAAATACTATGAAAATGTTTTGAACCAGGTAAAGGTCCTAAAAGGTCAACACGACCACAAAGATAGCAATAAAAACATATATTAACATGAAATAACAGTACAAAATGTGGAAAGTGTTAGCATGACTGTCAGTCTGGTTTGTAGTGAACTACTACCAACACGACTCTTTCTCTTGAAGGACGTAGTATATATATATAGTGTTAGGGTTTATTTTGCAGTTACAGGTAAGGACTAATGAAACCTCCTCACAAGCTTTTACCTCGCAGGGGTCTTTAATATTTTTTCATCTTCGGATTAATCATCAAAGGGTCTGTAAATTTTCTTTTCTGCTACATTTCAGTGGTTCTGAAACTGCTTGAGGCTTTTGCATATCGCATGTGTCAAATATTGTGTTCATTATTTCCTCCTCTTCCTGCGGTAGAACTCTAGTATCCTCTAATGGCATCTTCCTGATCTGATTTAAATGACTTTTATGTGAGAACTTTGGGCCCTGAATTATGTAAATCATGTTCCTGATCTGTTTCTCTCTTTTACCTGACCCCCAATGAGATGAGTTGTTTTTTAACATTAAAAAAAACTTTTTTCCCCTGGGTTAAATTTTCTTTTCTGTACAAACGATGTTGGTGATTTGCTTTGTCTGTTTCGGCAGTAACTTGTCGAATACCGATCTAGTTTTTCTGGCAAACATTAGTTCCGCCGGCGATAGTGTCGATAGCGTAGGACTGTTCAGTGTAATTCTATATACTTGCAAGAATTGTAATGCTTTTTCTTTTGGTACTCAATAAGCCTTCTTAGTGCTCTTTTTAGTGTACCTACAAACCTCTCCACTTGACCGCTTGACCTTGGGTGATATGTCGGAGATTTGATGTGTGTTCACCTGAAAGATTTTACAAAATTCTTGAAAGTTTGCAGGTGTAAATTGTGTCTTATTATCGGTGAATAGACAATCCACAACTCGGAAGCGAGCAAACAACTCGTGGTGGCAATTTATTGTCGTCTCAGATGTAGGCTTTCTACGACAAAATACTTCTGGCTAAATGCTGTAACTGTCTATTACAATCAAGTAATAGGAGCCCTCTAATGGACCTGCGAAATCTGTATGGATTCTACATGACGGTCGATCTGTCTTTGGCCATGGTTTATGAGTGATCGTAGGTGCCTTGGCTGCTAAGGAACAGCCCTATGCATTTGTCCAACTGATGTACAATATCTTGATTCATGTTTTGCCAGTACACGTAAATCGCATTAAGGGTTTCATCCTGTTCTTTCCTGGGTGGCCCATGTGGAAATCCTTGAGGATTATTCTTTGTAGCGTTTTCGGGATTACTAATCTTTCATTATATAGCAGAACTTTATCATATAACTGTCTGGGATATGATTATTTTCTTCTAATTTTGCTTGTCGTTTCCTTTATAAATTCTTCATGCACTACTTCATTTCTTATTTCCTGTAATGTGACGGCGAGCTCTCGAATTGTACTGCATACAGATGTTCTTATATCTCTCACATATCGTAAAGCTGCAATTACGGAATCGTCTAATGGCTCCGTTTTCTTTGATACTAGTCTCGAAAAACCGCCTGGATGCCCGACTTTGTTTGGTGGAAGATACTATAATTTGAAATCATAATTTAATAGAATCACACCCATCTTAGTTATCTATTACCAGTGTAGACAGGTAGACCTTTTTTTATATTCAAATATTATCAGTAACGACGGTAAGGTAAAGAATCTGCGTTAAATGTTTCTGTGAAATCTCGTAACTGCAAAAATAATCCCTAACGCTTCCTTTTTGTTTTGTGAATACTTTTTTCAGCTGGTAATAACGTTCTCGATGCATGCGCGATGGGTTTTAGTGTCACATTCGGCATTTTATGAAGTATACTTGCCCCAATACCATAGGAACTTGCTTCACTCGCGACTATTATTTCCAATTTCGGATCATAATGCTGTTAAAGTCTTAATGATTTTGTCGAAAGTTTTCTGACATTCGGATGACCAGCCCAATTTTTTTTTCTTCAACAGTTCGTTTAGTTGTGAGCGTAATTTGTGTATGTTAGGTGTAAACTCTTAATAGTAATTTACTAAGCCCAAAAAGCTTTGCATCTCGGCTATATTTTTTGTTGCCGGAATGTTTTTTTATTGCCGTGGCCCTTTCTGAGTCTGGTCTTCTTCTTTCTTTGTCAATAATATGACCCAGGTATTTCACTTCCTTCATAAAAAGGTTACATTTATTTTCCTTTAACTTAAAGCCGTAATTTCGTGTTCGCATGAAGACCTCTTGAACGTGTTCCAAGTGTTGTTCAATATTTAGCTATTTATCAGGATGTCATCAAAGTATCCGATCGTGAAATCCAGTCAGCCTAGTATAATGTCCATTATATGCTGAAATATCGCTAGCGGGAACTTGATCCCGAATGCTAATCTCTGGAACTTATATAACACTCTATGGGTATTTATGCACAACAACATCGAGTTTTCCTCGTCTACTAGTATTTGTAGCAATGCTTCGCTTAAGTTTATCTTTCAGAAACATTTTCCACCGTTCAACTTTGTGAATACTTACTCTGGACTAGGGAGAGGAGAGTGATAATCTTTAGTCGCTGCATTTAATCCTCTTGATATTTCAGTGCATGCTCGTATCATCTCCCGATTTCTTTTTCACGTAAACCGTAAGTGCTGCCTATAGACTATATTCTGCCTTTGCCAATATACCGGTTTCCACAAGTCTATCCATCTCCTTGTCTATCTTTTCTAATGATGCAAAAGGTACATTTCTTTTTTTCTTGCAAATGGGTTGTACATTGTCTTTTAGTTCGATTTTAACCGTTATTTGTTTACAACTCCCCAGGCTGGCTGAAAATATGTCGGGGAAACTTTCCTTTAATTTCTTCTTCAATTTCGCTGCCTCGGTCTATAATCTTTCCACTTTTTGGCAGAACGTATTTACAGTAATTCCCAGAGGTCTAATTTCTGCATCCAGTCAGTTCCGAATAAATTTTCCGTCATTTTTAGAACAAACATTGTTAATTTCTTGGTCATTCCGTTGAACGTCACATTTGTGATAATCTCTCCATCAAATTTGATTTTTCTTCCTGGTACCGACCTGGCTATTTTATCTGTTCTCAACATGGTCGGTTTATTTAGTTTCTTCTATGTCTGTAGGCTAATAATAGTTAAATTGGATCCAGAATCCAAGTGTAATTTGAAATTTTGTTTAGCTTTTCCACTTGTACGTATTTTCGTATATTTTTCTCGTCCGTTTGGTCGGTTCCAGTGGCTCTTACTCGACTTTTGTTTTCTTTCTTTGTTCTACAGTGGAAAACTTTATGTCTCACTTGATTGCACGACAGACAATTTTTGTACCAATGCAGAGTTCCACAGCGATAGCATGGACTGGTTGGTGTTTTCTGCTGAGATTTCATTTGACTTTTTATAGTAAAGTAATTGGTTTGGTTGGTCTTTGTTCTGTTTTTGTTGTTTTGTTTATATTTTTAGTTTTTTGTTTTTTATGTCGGTGAAAAACGTGTTTTTCGTTGCACTTTCCGTATGTGAGCGACGCCAGACTCTTCGATATCTTTCGAGTCCTTTTTTTAAGCTCATACATCTCTGACAGTCCTCAGCTAAATTTTGTAGAGTCAAATCTGGTTCACTCTCATGTTTTTCTAGAATTCTCCGCTTGATCTCCGCGCGTTTAGTGGAAACCAGGCCTATCAAACATTTATAATTATCAGCGCTGATTTCAGATAACTTAAAGTCATTGCTATGTTTATTTATAACGAAAGCGAATTTTATACAGTCTTCACTATACTTTTTTGTTAAATTTAAACATTTACAATATATGTGGAATAGTGTAGTTTTCGGACAGAATAATTCTGTTAAGAATTCCTCGAATGTCAACTTATTCCGATTCCTCAGTAGGATGTAGTCTACGAATTTAGTATGTTGGCTTGACCCTAGTTTCCTAAGTAGTAGACGCAATTTTTTTCGCATGTGACCAATTCCCGCAATCATTCTCATATAAATCTTCATATCTTCTGAAGTAAGTCGCGAAGGTTTTGTCTTCGTCCGGTGCATAAGTGAAGTCTTCGATTGAGCTCCATATAGGATTTTGCTAGAATGCCGATTCATTTTCAGAATTTCGCCTTTTACTTGTCAATGCTCGTAGTAGTAATTCTTGTAATTCGAGCCTAATCTCTTTTCCCCATTTTTTTTTTTGTTGCTGCTCGAATTGCATTTTCTTAAGTTCCAACATGGTTGTCTTAAAATCCTCTATGTTTGCAACGTAATTTACTTATAACACAAGCTATCTATTGCAACGAGGAGAGGAAAAACTCGCTTATTTTCGTTTTCTTTTCCTTTAATACGTTATTCACTAATATAAGGTTTATAGTTACGGCGGTTAAATTTTTTTCCCTTTTTCTTGTTCGGCAAATATAATGACTTATTTATTTCTTTTTTGCACAAAGAAGACAAAAACAAAAATCACTTTGGTTCAAGAAAAAATCACCTTACAGATTTTTTTCATTTAATGTTCCTTCGATTACCCGGTTTTATCTTCTCTGTTTTGCGTTTACGGTTTTCGAAAACCACGGTTGTGAATACTGGTCGCTTATATGTGTAAACAATCGTTCCTGAAGAACTTTGTCGCTAGAGTTGTGTACACGAGTAACAGATTTTCCTTTTTTTCTCAGTGTAGAATTCAAGTCTTTTTTGCCCGTTGTTCTGGAAACTCTGGTGAGAATTTTTTTTTCCTCCTTAGAATTCAATTACTGTTATGGTCGACAAGTAGAATTCGTTTCTTTATAACTTCGTCACCGCTGTTATGGCTGGTGTCCAAAAAGGTATTTTCTTTTATCTTCGCGTAGAATCCGTTTCTTCAGTATCTTAGTCACCACTGTTATGGGCAACCGAGGGCCAAAAGTTTTTTTCTTTTGTCCTCCGCGTAGAATCCGTTTCTTCAATATCTTCGTCGTCACTGTTATGGACCAGGTTAAGGTTCTAAAAAACAACATGACCACAAGGATAGAAATAACAAATGTATATTAACAGAAATAGCAATATGAAGTGTGTGAGGTGTTAGTATGATAGTCAGTCTTGTTTGGAGTGAACTATTACCAACTCGACTCTCTCTCTCTCTCTCTCTTGAGAAGCGTAGTATATATAGTGTTAGGAAGAGTTCATTCTGGAGTTACAGGTAAGGACCCATGACAGAAAATTAGTTGATCTTGCACACATAATATAGCTTATATTAGTAATTACCACAACAGACAAATTTTGAAGAATTTAGAACAAGTAAAATAGCCTCTTGTACTTTCAGATCCACCAACGTTTATTCCCTGGAAGTCTGCCCAAGTTGTGAATATTTCTTCCATAAATAATAAAAGTACATATCAAGTTTACATTAGAATTTCGCAGGGAAAATGTAAACAACATTACTACTCCCATAAACACTTCTTTCCAACCACAATCCAAGATTTCAAACTTGCCTTTCGCGAAGATTTTGGAAAGTTAAAAAAGTGGGACTTAAACCAAAAGTGAGTTAGACATTAATAGGTTAGACCCGTACAACTAATAACTTTTATAGAAGATGTAAACTATATTTAGTAAAAACAATTAAAATACTAAAATATGCTAAGCAAAATTTGCTTTTGAACTTAAGAAAAGAATTTATTAGAAAATGCCTTCATAAGTTTAAATTTAGATACAAACATCCTAATAATTAATCTGCAATTAAAATTCCTCTAAATAGTTGTTTCTTTTTTATGAGCCATATAATTAAATCATATTATACCGTAATTTTCCTTCTTTAAATCTATATTCCTTTTTGTTCTATCGTTTGGTACTAATCTCGTCATAGATTTAAATTTAATTTCCTAATAAATTAATCTAAAATTTAGTTTCCTTAAATAATTGTTTTTTTCTTCATATTGGTCATATAATTACAACATTTTATAAGATAACTTTCCATTCTTAAATTTATTTTGCATTTAGTTCTATGTTGTTTTTTTATTTTTGACATAAAATATGTTTAACCTGTTTATTTTCGTATTAATGCAGTCCAGATTCAAATATTTAATTACCTAATAATTATTCTTAAAATAAAATTCTTTAAAATAGTTGTTTCATGTGTTCTTATTAGCTATATATTTCAATTATAATATTGTTGCGGCGGACCTACCCATTAACATAGTAATGGACTAACTCAACCTGAATAAATACCATGTGACTAGTAGTCACCGGAGAGCAGCAGTTTGGTACGAGTCAGACATACATAGAGTGACTTACTGAACAGAGACTTTTGATATTCAACGCCGCTTGGTCGTCAGCTAGACGAACAAGCTGCCATATTCGTTTACTTTACTCGTTATTTTGTTAATGCAATTACTTACACCAATCCCGTGTTTCTGTTTTTATTTGTGACCCCTTAAACAGGGTTAAAACAATCATGTAATAATTTCGCGTTATTAAACCTATTTTCCTTTTCGGTATAATTTTTAACTTAAGTTGTTTAACTAGTTTATTTTGATATTAACATTATTTGTGACTCTTTTACTGTAACCTTTTATTTCGTCTGACACATTTCTTTCTTATATACTTTTATTTTTTGTTTATTTTAATGTATTTCTTTTAACTTCTGTCATCAAGTGGAAAACTTACAAGTAATGATCTGCCACACTTTTCTTTTTTTCTTTTTTCAATTTTCTTTTTTCTACGCTTCCTTTCTTTTTTTACACACAGACACACACACACGCACACGCAGACAAAAATAAATTTATTTTCCTTATAATATTTTGTTACCGCTGATGAGACGGCTCTTAAGTATACTCGTTTTAGCTGTGAGTATATCGCTTCTATCTATTTAACATCTGTTTGGGAATGAACAATCTAAATGCCGACTGGTCATATGGTCTGCTAGAGATATTGCCGCTGGGCTTTCAGGTCACTCTTATTTCTTATGTTATCTATTTTCTTAAAATCTAAAGTATAGAGCTCAAAAAATCGTAACAGAAGTGCAAAGGAACATTTCTCTGTTGGCCGGAGAATTGTAAAAATCTACCTTCATCTTTCTCCATCCCCGCTATTTCTCTCGGTCAACGCATTATTACATGCGTCGTCTAATTGGAACTTGCGGTGACGATAAAACCAACGCGCCTTTAATTCAGTACTGCGAATTAATTTTACTGTCCAGGCGCAGCATGTTATTTCGACATCATTACGGACTTAATTATAAAGAGGAAAGAAGCAGAGAAGAAAGAAAGGCGAATAAAGGGAAGAACATGAACAGCAAAGAGATTAGACAGCGGCTATGAAGAGGCCAGGAAAAGATTGTGAGGTCGGGAATGTGTAAAATTAACTGAAAGTATATGACAATTAAAATGCTTAGCTTCAGTTAAAAGCACGAGATAATTTAGAGAAGAAATGAAGGAAGAAATAGTTAGAAAAAGACGGAAAGAATATTTTTGAAAAAAAATATAAAAAAGAAAAGTAAGAAAAATGTAGAAGAAAATAGAAATTAATAAGAAGAAATATTAAACGTTCAGTAAGATGATGGCGAATGATGAAGAGAGGAATAATAAAAAGAGAAAATTTAATGAAGAACTAGAAAAGCAGAAAGAGAACAGAAGATAATTAAAAATTGAATGAACGAAGAAATACACTCAAATTAATAAAGACGGTATAACTGGAAAATCATCTATTCGAAGCAAAGAAAAGAAAATTAAGAAATATGTACAAAAAATAAAAGAAAGAATATTATAGACGTGAAAGAAGATGAATGAGCCAATGTAAAGGAAGCAAATAGAAAATGGAAGAAACATGCAAAGAAAACTATAAAAGAAAAAAATTGAGAAAAGCAAAAAGAATTGAAAATGTGAAAAAGAAAAGAATGAGGGAAAGGCAATGATTGGCGGATAAAGTGAAGTAAGACAAAAAAAAAAAGAGGTAAAGGTAAATGATTGGGTGCGGAGGAAAGGCAATAGCAAACGGAGACAAAAATAGAAAGTGGCCATCGGAATTAGTGGAAAAGTCGAGATAATAACAGACAGTGACTTGCGGACTGATTGACACAGTCTGAGCTAACATCGTTACACCCATGACCGAATTACTAGCAGACATTGAAATATGCACACGCGCATTAAATATATCACAGATAGATACAGATAAAATGCTTCTTGAGACTAAAGATGTACAATGAATAAACGAGTGGCAATAAAGGAAGAAACATTGTTTCTCGAAATATTATTTAAACAATCGTACTTGTTCAAGATAACTTTTCAGGTTGATTCTATTTTAACAAAAATAAACTGAAAAATCTTTATTCTTTTTATAACGGTTTAATTATTCAGAACATTTGATAGTAGTGTAGACTGAAGGAGAAAATCATTGGAAATAAAACCACGTTTTCCTAATTTGGCCGACTGACTCTAAATATCTGGGTCGTGATACCATAAACGCTAGTAAAGCTGAAAAATTTAGTCGATGTAATTCGACTTAACTAAAGGAGAATATCGCATTCCTGTGAAGAAGAAATTACCAGTGCGATGTCGGGCTATTAATCGTGTCACCTGACTGAAAATCATGTATGATATAAGCTCTTTCACTTTGACACTTCCAGTTCATGTATGTGCAAAAGTTTCAACATTTTAATAATGCCTATCACATCTATTTAACCATTTCCCCAAGTGTATCATTATGTGCGTATCAAAAACATATGGAATTTTGACCTGGATAATCATCCTGAATATATGTCTGATGATGCATTATTGAGTTTTGAAGAACAGAGATTATGTTGAAAATAATAATTTGAAATATGATCGTTCTTGACAGACCAATCCTCAAATATACACAGGCATCCGATTGTCGTTACATGCACACACACACACACACACACACACACACACACACACACACACACACAATATATATATATATATATACACACACACACACACACACATATATATATATATATATATATATATATATATAACATTTGCCTTAAAGATGACTGATCAGTCTGTTGACGGCCATTATTATCTGAAAGTTATGTGACCAATTCAAAATATGTTTTATATGTAAAAAATACAATACCTAAGAAAAGGCAAAACATAGAATTTAATAAAAGATTACTAAATCCAAACATATTAATATATAAAGAAATATCGTTTTTATAACTTTTGTAATAAAAAATCAATTATGTTTGATTAGGATATCGGCAGATCGATAAACTAAGATACTGAATCATAATATCAGACTTTCGTAAAATAGAGAGAGTGATGATGAACCCAGAAAACTAATCATCAAAAGTTTGGGAGACAAAAAGGTGATGTGAGATGTAGTGGGGTATTTGAAGCGTTTGGTTCAAGAATCGAACTAAAACAGAGTAAAACTGCATAATTCTGAGACAATCATGTATATAAGAAAGTATGTATTCTGCATTAAACAGAGAGATTATATAGCCCCAAATGCTAATGCAGATAAAATATATGTATCTGAGAGAATTTTAAAAAAAGATTAAGTTTTAGGAAGTTAAAAACTGAGTTATTTCTTGAGAAAAACCTGTATGTATAATGTCATGCTATTACGTAAGATCATTTATCACAACGCGATTGTCAATCTCATGTTACTAAATTTTCACGATATTCTTGGTTGACACAAATTCCATTTCTCTGACAATTCTGTTTTGCCAGCAGATCCTATCACAATAAGAGCTTTCAAGGAGTTTAGCATATTTACCTTACGTATATACATATGTCATATTATTTACAACGCTTGTTGTATAAATATTTAAATATCATATTTTGCGTTGTGATATTCCGATATGCAATAATTCTTCAGCAAAGTGAATATATATATATATATATATATGTATATATATATATATATATATATATATATATATATATATATATATAGTTGTTTATTTATTGATATTCATTTTTACATCAAAAATATAAATCTTTTCAAATTTGTAAGAAGGGTATGACTACAAATGATAACGTATTGGAACTTGCTTACTTGCACCTAAGACAAAAAGTGCCATACCCCTAACTTCTTCCATCGAATCATGTATAACACGGATGTCTATATCTTTAATTCGGTTCAATATTTTTCCAGACATTTTAATTTACGAAGATTTACTTTTAGAAAAGATATAGACCCGATGTAATTCCTGTTTTTTAATAACCTTTATCCTAAAGGCATAATCAATGTTATTTTAAAAAACATAAAAAAATGTTTGCTGCAGAAGCTGTAAATGGTGGGCTCAATCCAGTCGCAATATTACACTGTCACCATCCTTCATATCATCAGTAATTTTTAATCTATTATAAACAAGAAGATTGGTAATCACCGTACGTGATATAACTTCCTGTGCGAGAAAATGCATGATTATGCCTTAATTATCATTATCTATATAATCAATGAAGCACTCGAGAATAAATTGTTCATGAGCAGGATCTTCTTGAAAATATCAAAGATATTTGACAAAGTGGCACATGATGGCTGCAACACAAGATTTGCAGGTATGGGATATCTGGGAAAGTCCTTCCGAACAGATAGGTCAAAGAAGGCCATTGGTAATATCTCAATTCTCAGTCAACCATTAGTTGATCTTTCATCGTAGATAACTTTCGCAAACGAACATTCAATACATTCACAATAATGCTAATAAAAATTAATCATCACACATATGAATATGGAGTTTTCTTCAATCATGATAAAAAGTTATAAACAAACTGAGAGACATTTCCTGGAATTTCTATTTGAAAGCAAGATCACACCAGATATCAAGGAGAACGAATATATAGGATCTATTTAAGAAGAGCTGGAGAAATGAGGGGCCCTTCTACTGATACCAAATACATAACATTTTCTGCCATATTTTATATTTACCTGAGTCAGAACAGACCATAAATGGATTATCCTTTATGTTGTTTTGAATGTGTTCCATCTAGGAAAAATCCTTTACAACCATTTTAAGAAAGAGGAAAATATTGCTGGCTTCTAACTATATTATTATTATTATTATTATATATTTTTTAATCGTTTCACCCAAAGCAAAGCAGCCATGCCACTGATGTGCAGGGGGATACATAAGAGAAAAGTATGGCATATGAGGAGAGTAAAGAGAAAGACGATCCAGTTATAGGCGGTGTCAGAGAAGGGAGCAAGAGAAGGATAAGAATACAAGTGTGATGACAGTTTCAAAAGCAAAGAGAAAGGAAATTGTATACAGTGTGATGTAGAAAGAACTGGAGTCAAGTGGTTAAGAGATGAGTATTGACATTGCATTTAAATTTCAGGAGGTTGTAGCCGTCAGGAAAGTAAAAATATAGAAGTGAGTTCTACAGGAGGGAAAGGCGAGAAAAGAAGCTGATGGAGTAGAATTGTCTACTGCATTTGGTTGATCTAACTTTGGATGGGTGGGACCGAGTTGCCAGTCTGGTTGCACGAGTAAACTCATGTGGCAGGGACACCAGTGACTTGATTTCGTCAGAGCAGAAGCCACGAAAATATTTATAGAACAGACAGAAAGAAGACACATTCTGTCATTGAGAAAGTGGCAGGAGTCGAGCCGCCAAGTCGGTACCTATCACATTACTGATTCTTTTTTGGAGCATGTCGAGAACACTGAGATGAACAGCAGTTGATATGTATATGTGCAAGATGTATTCAGGCAGAAAAAACATCCTAGCCCGACGTAGTGGTCCAACATTCCTAGCAGTGAATTTAGCTATTGACTCAATGTAATGGTTCCACTTGAGATTGGAAGATAGGTTAAGGTCGAGGAGGCGCAGTGTATTGCTTACAGGGAGACTAGTTTGGTCCATGCTTATGGAAGGCAGGAAGGTTTGCCTCTGATGATTGATAGGCAGCAGCTTTGTCTTAGACGCATTGAAATTTAGAAGGAAATTCTTTCCCCAATCCACCACTGAGTGTAGATCCCTCTCAAGATCAGCAGCAAGTTTAACAGATTTATTACCGATGTAACCTGGGCCCAACGCTCTTCCTTATTTTCATCAACGACCTCCCAGATGAGATCAAGTTCCCAAGTAGGCATCTACGAAGATGACACTACAATATACTCCCGCTCCAGTAAGAAACCTGTCGTGGCGGACAGACATAATCTCGCTGCTGACCTTGAGCGGGATCTACACTCTGTGGTGAACTGGGGCAAGAAGTGGCTTGTCAACTTCAATTCATCTAAGACCAAGCTGTTGTCTGTCAACCATTACAGGCAACCTCTTCTGCCTCCCATAAGCAGATGATTCTCCCGGAGAGTAATACACTACGCCTCCTCGGACTTACCCTGTCCTCAGACCTCAAATGGAAGCACTATATTGAATCCATAGCAAAATCTACTGCTAAGAAGATTGGGTCACTATGTCGATCCAGGATGTTTTTTCCACCTGAATCCATCCTGCATATATACAAGTCAAACATCCGTCCGTGCATGGAGTACTGCTGCCATTTATGGTCAGGTGCCCCCGCCGTTCTCCTCAGTGTTCTTGACAAGCTCCAAAGGAGAGTCTGTAATGTGATAGGTACTGATCTGGCGACTCGTCTGCAGCCACTTTCCCATCGTCGAAATGTGGCCTCCCTCTGTCTCTTCTATAAATACTTTCATGGCTTCTGCTCGGATGAGCTTAAGTCACTGATGCCTCCTCAACAGGTGTTTACCCGTTCAACCAGACTGGCAACTGGGTCCCACCCATTCACAGTCAGGTTAGCCAAACGCAGACGACAATTCTACTCCTGCAGCTTCCTCTCTCGCACTTCCCGCCTGTGGAACTCACTCCCGTATTCTTGCTTTCCTGACGGCTACGACCACCAGAAATTTAAAAGCAAGGTTAATACTCACCTACTAACCATTGGCCTCTAGCTCTCTCCCCTCCCCTGTATAACCTTCCCTTTCTCTCCGCCCATGAATCTGTCATTGCACCTGCTTTCTCAGCTTTCTATTGTTCCTTTCTAACTAGCTTGTACTCCTCACTCTTTTCTAATTAATCTTTTTACATTTATGTAACCCCCTGCACATCAGTGGCGTTTCTGCCTTGCTCGGGGTGAAATGATTAAACAAAAAAAGTGTAAATTGGGGTGTCATCTGCCAAGTTTTATTGTATCCTATTGTATATTTTGCTTAGGGGGTTATTTTTTGGAAAATACTTATTTATTATTTTAAGAAATTTATGTCCCAGTTTAAAGTTAACTAACTCATTAAAAGAAGTGTTATACCATATGATTTTCCTCTTTCTATTTTTTTTTTTTTGAACTCTTGAATTTATTTACAAACGTAATATTGGATGATTGATATCCACTGTCTTTAAGAACTTTATTTTAAATTATTTTATGTTTATCGAATATTTCTTTATTTGAGGAGTGTGTATTAATGTGGCGTTCCACTGATGATAGGATATGCTTGATAATGGATGGTGGGTGATTAGAATTGGGTTTTATATAGATTGGGTTAGAACTATCTTTCATGTAATGTTAGGAAATGTTCGATACTAAGTCTAATACCTTGTCTAGGAAGTCAACTTGCTTGATATTAGGGTTAATTACTACGTTAATACCAAAAGATTTAAAGACTTTATGAATTAATTTTATAGTTTTATTGACCTTATCTCCAGTAGATTTATTATTATCATGAGTATGTCATCTCTATAGAGTCCTATATTGTTAAAAAAAGTTACACATGTTCTAAAATATAATTTATGATAAATATTCTCATATATCAAGCACGGTTTTAAATTAATGTTTTGGACGTTGTAAATATTACCTGGTACTTTATTCACTCGTATATGTATATATATATATATATATATATATATATATACACACAAATGTAAAGGAAGGAAGAATAAATTTGCAACAATTAAAATATTAATTTAAAGCAGGGTTTAATATAAAAATAGACAAATAAATATTTATTATTCAACTTTTACATTAGAACATATAAATTTTAAAGATTGTACAATTTTGTAGTAGTTATTTGCATGTTCTAATGTAAAATATGAAAAATCCTTCTATCTATCTATCTATCTATCTATCTATCTATCTATCTATCTATCTATATATATATATATAGAGAGAGAGAGAGAGAGATAGAGAGATAGAGAGAAAGAGAGAGGCAAAGTAAATAGAAAAGTTTAGTATAATCATAAGTTTCTTCAGATTTATAATTGATTTTAATGTACAACATTAATGGTGAAACCCGCAATCAATAGATAAAGTACTGAACTATATTCAATTATAGAAGAACAAATGGAATAAAACGAATAACTGAAAGGTAATTTAAACTGGAAAAGGTGCAAATTTATTTTTGAAAATAACCGTATAAATAATCATGAAGTTTATAGAATCTTAATGACGGAAATAAAACAATAGTAATTTGTTCACTTATGAGAGATATTGCAATTATATTTTTTATTCGCGTAAATATTATGGATTTTTTTAAACAATGTGACTTTTATGTTTTCAAAAAGAAAATCGACACACGCAAAACATTAATTTTTTAATTAAGGATGGATATTGAAGAAAAACAAACACTATATTTTGTTTCTGCAAATAATTTACATAGTTAAATAGATATATGTGTGTGAGTGAGTACGTGTGTGTCCGTGTTTGTGTGTGGGGGTGTGCGAGGGAGTGCTTGTGTGCGCGTGTGTGTGTGTTTACTCTCTAACTTCTCCACTGTTTTGAATTTAGAGTTGGCAATTTTCAATAGTTTTCCCCGATTTGAGACGTGACTATATCCTGCTATTTACGTCACACTTGCTGGGAGAAATAGTAGATGCATAATATTTCAAAGATCATCTCAACGTATTGTAATGGTCAACGAGTATGCTACATATTTTCACCCTTTTTCTACATCCAAGTTACGTGTTGTTAACATCAACACGGAAATCAATTGTTTAGGAAAAAGTTATTGCTCGGTATATGGGGGTATATATTAGTAAATCTTTCAGAACGTAGGCGATTATAGCTTTCCACATCTTCCTATTCCTGGTGGCTCTTAGCACGCTTTCTCTTTCACCACGCAACCCTCGTTCCGTCATTCACCTGGTCAGGTCTTTCAAATATGTTATCTGCTGCTTTCCCCTGTCTATTTCCCCCACTATTTGGCATGTTATTATCAGGTTCTCCAAGCGGTCCTTACTCATTGCTTGTCCCAAGAACTTTAGCCGTCTCTTCCTGATGCTCAGTATTAATTTCCTTTTCGTTTCCATCCTTTCCATAAGTTCATCATTGCTCACATGCTCGATGTCATGATATTTGCAGCATCCTTCTGTCGAACCATATTTCAGTTGCTTCAAGTTTTTCGTTCATCTTTGATGATAATATCCAGCATTCACTTCCATATTGAAGAACTGACATCACATAACAATCTAGTACTCTCTTCTTTGTTTCTAGCAAAACTATTCTGTTTATGTTGAAAATTTACTTAAGTTGTCTAATTTTTCAACACTCAAAGAATGAGAAGACAGTTTTTGTCAGGCGGCTTAGTCAGCAGATATGAAATCATTGGATTATAATTACTTCGACAAAGACATGCTTCATTATTTTATCAAAAAATTAAATGTATGTTCGTTATTCACAGTTTCATAGACAATATTTTGGAATTGCTGCTAAACACTTTTTATCCAGAGTAGAATCAAAAAACGTTGGTTTGCTTTCGTAAGGCCAGACAAATATCACGTAAGCATTAAAGATGCATTATCATTTGAATTAATTTTAAGACAACTCTGAAATTTTTAACATACCTGATATTAGCCTAATGTATGCTTAAAATAGTAACCGGATGACTTTGATCAGGTTGTCGTTAATATTCACACACGCATTAAATTTTATTAACGAAGAAAGAGAGTATTATTTACATTATTTACATTGTTCGGAATGTTGTCATCACTGTTACCATATTCACGAAGTTTCCGCTTTGTACGCTCCTGCTTTTTCCTGGGTGTTGGATTTTCAATCTGAACCATTTTGTCCACTGGAGTAGATTATTTTAATTCTATGTGCTATACCTCTGCCATATGTTTTAGTATCATCTTTAACCCTAATTCTCTGTTATAACTAGCTGTTGAACTCACAACTAAGAGTCTAATCACTGAAACCAAATTAGTCTTTTTATTTTTATTCACCTCTGCTTTCGCTAGGCATTGTACCCAACCCTCTTTGTGTCGAGTCACTGGGTCATGTGTTCTTGAGGACTAGGACAACATAAAGGTTTCAATTCGACATTCCAATCAAGTCCGCAAAATAGAACGGTCGAAACAAAGCGAAGGATAGCAGTTTTAGTAATGCAAATAGTGTAAATAATAACAATATCTCAAATCAGAAAGAGACAAAGAAACAGATTGTGTTGTGAAGTAATTCTTATTATAATACTATTTCATCTTTAAACTACGGACCTACGGCTGTAACTCGAAATACAAAAACAGCCATGACTTGTTTCATATTTAACGCCTGCGAATGTGATGCCAGAAGAATAATGAATGTCTCCATATTACAGAAGAAATATATAAAGAAGTGGTGTGTATCACAAAGCATAATGGTAGCAAAAATTTACAATGAACTGTTACGCGTTGTTAACATCAACACGGAAATCAATTGTTTAGGAAAAAGTTATTGCTCGGTATGTGGTGGTATATATGTGTGCAAACATTTAACAAATAAGAAACATTTATCTCCCTAGTTTGAGGTGCACTATCATTCTTCATTAGGTTTTATGTTTTAGTGAAAAAAAAGACAGACGGAGAAAAAACTATAAAACAGTTGACCTCGGCTATTCGAAGTCGATATTATCTGAAATCGTCATGAGATAGTCGACATTCCTTAGTCAAACAACACACTGATCACACTGTCAACCTAACAAAAGAGTGAGTCCAGTGATATAAATGAAATATAAGAATGCATTCAAATTTCAGTTCTCACTTGGTTCCTCCAGCTTATCTACTGCGGCCACTCCAACGATATATATTCGAGTAGCGTTGTCACAAAGAAAACGCTGTTCTTGTTGATGTTCAAGGTTAATATGAACGAAATTATGCGTTTGTGCATCTAGGGAACAGGTACATTTATCTATGGGTAACTACGTGAAAACGTGTGGATGTAATGCTGGGGAAATGTGCACAATGTTTCATTCCAGTTGATAAAAACCAGTTGAACAAGGAATTATTAAAGTTTACTTTCCAAAGAGTTATCGTATATATAAAGAGAAGAAATGAGAAATACATTTTTGTGTAATTTAAAAATACTCTCACCGCGCATGCGCGCATGACCTCTTGTATTTTATTACTTTTTGGAAGCCTTAACAGTCTTTTCCAGCAAAAAATATATTCTTGTTTGTTGATCCTTATTAAAACTGTTATAATAATGAGCTTGTGCCTAATAATATGCAGATAGATTTAGTAATAATAAATATTAATTTATTTCATATCCTTTTTTTAAATTTTTACTCTGGTATTGGTCACAAAACAGTTCATTAATATTTCTTTCCAATTTTTATGATTTTGGGGAACATTTTTGTTTACTTACATACGAGAAATAAAGAAAAAGGAAAATGCTTTTTTTTGTTGTAAGAAGCAAACCAAAAATAATTTTTTGTTCTACTTCTTAAGAGGAAATATAAATATATCGTCCTGTTTTGTAGTTTGGTTCTTTCTATGTATGGATGATGTTCTACACATTAAAAAAAAAGAGTTAAAAACAAATCTGGCATAAGTTTGTATAATCAAAGAATCTACACTTTAGAGATATTTCGAAAATAAAAATTAATTCCAATATTAATAGAAGGATAACAAGGATTTCCTTTCATCTCATAATAACAAACATCAAAAGGTAATATCAAATTACACACACACACATACACACAACCCCCCCACACACACTCGCACACATATATATATGTATGGAAAATGAACGTTTATATATATATATATATATATATATATATATATATATATTAATGCAGGTTTCATTGAATAATATAGACAAGTTTTGTCTATTTATTTTGTGTAGGATCCGTTCATACCGTCTGATAAATTGATGGTGATGTCGTTGAAAGACAACAAAAAATCACAGTATTTGTTGAATTTTTTATCGGCTCACATATGCCATTATCAAAGAGTAAATATTAACACACAGTAAACATAGAACATTTAAGCTATTAACAATAAAGAGAATTGAATTGAAAATATAAGTCCATCTCTACCGTGGCGGATGGCCGAAGACAGTGACAAAATAGTGGTGTTGTGGTCCCTGGTCTGATTACAGACATTTGAGTACGTTATTGGAAATATCGAAATTGATTGTATTCAAACCAGGTTTAAAATGTTTAATGTAGAGTGCTTCGAGGACTTTTAGTTTCTGTTTATTATTTTCTTGTTTGAGTATGTATGAAGTGTGCGTTCCCAAAAAAACTCATAAATACTAATATTTCTCCGACAGACTCAAACAAAAGAATTAAGTTTATTATATATTACACTAAATCCACTACATCTAATTAATTTGTCCGCAACGACTCTTCCCCCACCGTTAGTGATTTTCAAAAAACCAATGTAGTATATAAATTCATATGTCCATTTAGAGAATTTATCTCTAACAACCTCAATAATATCTACATTGGCCACACCACAAATTCGCTCTCACGGCGTCTGTCGTTGCACTTAAATGAAAATTCAAATAAATTCCGTCATTTAGAACAACACGGTTATCAACGCACACTTCTGAGAAAAACGCTTGTTGATAACACGTACATACTCAAACAAGAAAATAATAAACAGAAACTAAATATACTCGAAGCACTCTACATTAAACAATTTAAACCTGGTTTGAATACAATCAATTTCGATATTTCCAATAACGTACTCAAATGTCTGTAATCAGACCAGGGACCACAACACCACTATTTTGTCACTGTCTTCGGCCATCCGCCACGGTAGGGATAGACTTATATTTTCAATTCAATTCTCTTCATTGTTAATAGCTTAAATGTTCTATGTTTACTGTGTGTTAATATTTACTCTTTGATAATTTGATCCGAAAGCTTAGACCCGATAAAAAATTCAACAAATACTGTGAATTTTTGTTGTCTTTCAACGACAACACCATCGTATATCAGACGGTATGAACGGATCCTACACAAAATTAATAGACAAAACTTGTCTATATTATTCAATGAAACCTGCATTAATGAAAAAATGCTGCCAAAATACACACAATTTATATATATATATATATATATATATATATATATATATATATATTCAATACACATATATGTTGGGTAAAAGCATGATAAAGTGAAAAAATAAATTTTTGTTACGCGTTTCGTCCCTTACAACTAGACTGAAATAAATTTGTTATGTTTGTGAGACTAAACATGCAAAACGAATGAGGGATGCTGGGAATTTACTTTTTTATCTTGCCGATTTCATTTAGGTTCCCTATTTTTCTTTCCATTATTTTATTAGTAGATATCCAACATTGTGGTGACACTGGTCAGTAAAAAGTATTTGAAATGCTGTCGAGACAAAATATATATATTTTTTACCTAATTTGATGATTCGGAATCTGAAAATAACCTGACATTTTTATTGGTACCTACCTGTACAGAAATGCCTTGTGTTCGGAAAAAATCATTTTTCCATTTCTTCTCTCTATATATGGTATTGAACGATGGCAATATTTCTCAAAGTAAAAACCTAGAAACCTCTCATTTCATATTTTGGAACAACAAATAGTGATTTGATTATTGTGAAATACTATGTTTTAAATAACAATCAACTATAAATCATTGAATATACCAAGATCAAGAAGTATTTTCAATCAAATTATTTAGTATACTAACAGCACAAATGAAACCTTCGTGAACAAAGAAATTTTGGTGAAAATATGCTCTTTCTTTTGTCTGCAAAGTTTAATGTTTTTAAGTTCTTTGTGGTACCCCAGCAGTAGTCAGCCATTATTCGTTTTTCTCACTGTCCCTAGTAGCGCTCTTCTATTGTTTTGAAAACCCGATTAAATCGTTCTCCCCCTCATTATTCACATCACCGCAATAATCCGAAAATTTGTCTAGATGGCTATGTAAAAAATGAACCTAAATACTTATATTATCGTCATTGTCCTGTAGACCCTTCAAAAGATTTTTCATTAATTCTTTGTAGTTTTCGTCCTGGCAATTTCCTAAGAGGTTTTTCTTCACGATGACCACGGTCAATATCGAGTCATGGAATCATTCTCAATGTGTTTCCTGATATCAGAACCATCATACTTCATGGCAAGCAGTCCTAAATTTCCTGAAATAGCCATGTGTTTCCGAATTAATCACTTCAAAAATACAAAAAGTAGTAATAAATATATATATGCCATAATGTCATTAAAACAGCAAAACACCAACTTTGTGTTTTTATAGCCAGGATTAGCCTGTGGAGTAGCAAGGTCCTAAAACTGAGCAAAGCAGACCTTTTACACAAGTTCACATACATATTTGCATCAGCAACGCTTAAACTGGAAACTCCACCAGTTTCGAACGCATTAGAAAAGCAGCACCAAAACTAAGGGAGATTTCTACAAACAGCCATGATTAAAAACAGCGGGAGATTTCATTTTAATGACAAAAACGGCGCTTTAGCGATTTCAGATCAGGATGTGATTAGATATTCCTAATCGCTCGTGAAGGGCAGATGTCATGATATAACCTTTTTCATGATGTTCATAATGTAAAATTCAATAGGTGTAATGGATTAGTTGTTCTGCCTGAATATATTATCAGAATATTGTATATCTACTAACAAAAGTGACGAAATTCTAAAGCGTGAAACGTCGTACCTGAAAACTTTTGTTCACGTTTGCCATATATTTTTTCCAATATTTTTCTTGATGTATAAAAAGATGTATCGGTGACTCATATATATATATATATATATATATATATATATATATACATTGTTAACTATACATATATATATATATATATATATATATATATAGTTGACAAGATATATATATATATATATATGACAAGATATATATATATATATATATATATATATATTTATTTATATGTCTCTGTGTGTGTATGTGTGTGTGTGTGTGTATACGCGTGTATACACATCAAAATATATATAATAATCAGGTGTGAATAGAACAGTTTTCAATAGTGTATAGTCGGGCAAAAATTTATATTGACAAATATACATAATATCTGACGTTATAAGCACGGCTCGGATTTTCATGCGTAATGCATTCATTAGAGGCATATTAAAGGGAGCTTTTCTCGATTTTGGAAAATCCAAAAATTCAGTTCAGGAGGCACATGGTGATTTCATAACGCATGAAACTCCAAGTCGGGTCTAACACGTAGGATAATATGTATATTCACATAGATAGATAGATAGATAGATAGATAGATAGATAGATAGATAGATCAGAGTGCCTTGTCAGTAGTCCTTAATGAAACTTTTTAAAAAATGGAATTGCTCCCCAAATACACACACATATACATATATACATCTATATATATGAATGTGCGCGAGTGTGTGTGTGTGTGTGTGTGTGTGTGTGTGTGTGTGTGTGTGTGTGTATGTGTGTATACAAAGGGAAAAACGAAAGTTAAATCTTAAAATAACCTAACAATTTAAGTTATAAAATAAACTGATGGCTCAATGCCAAATTTGATATAACCTATATATTATATATCAATATTGTCAATACTAAAACACGCTACTCATATTTTCATGCAATAAAAATCATTAGTCAGAGATAAGAAACCAAGTATTAATCAATTTATATACAACTGCGTTTATTTCGTATTTCCGGATGCGTTTTAAGCATATATAAATAGTCACGCCGGCATTTAGTAATAAGTTTGCTTCTCTAATTCAACAGTTGAATTTCCATTTGTTGCAGGATTATTAATTTTTCTGTCAGGCACAAATTACAGACTTTACTGTCTCTGTTGCAAGATCTTGGGTCAGTGTTTTTCATTTGTTAGTAAGAGCCTTCTTTTTGCTCAACAGTGATCTAATAGAAGTTAGAAAGCGAAGAGTTGCCTTTGTTTTAAATGTTCTTTAAACTTATGTGATTATGGTATCATCTTTTTCATTTACCTTCGGCAGCTCCGACGTAGAATGTCGTCTCTCCACGACTGGCTTAACCTCATAGACAATGTCCTGAACAAACACGCTGTTTAGAGAGCCTTTCTCTTTCACTCACAAATTACATCTACAGGGTACTTTGTTACCATCTTTCTCGGTTATGTTTTTCTATTGTAGTTTCATATAAAAATTCTATTCTGCTGGTGCAGGCAGCTATAACTTATTTGAAGATAATTTATTTGAATAGTTTTTCATCTCCGGTGAACTAGCGAAATATTTCTCAATAATTTTTAAAAAATTTCATCGAGCTGTTAATGTTAATACTTCAGCCTGGGTTAAACAAAATAACTTTCCTTGGACATTTCTCGTAGCATTTTTGTTTTTTAATTGGGTATCATCGCAGCTCCTATTCTCAAATGTTATGGTGGGAGTATTTTTGCTCTCGTTTAATACGTTTTAGCATGCTGAAGCAACTTCATCGTAGATATTCTCATTTAAAAATTTTGTTTATAGACGGGTTTATATAGATTTATAAAAGTAATTTAATAAGAATTGTGGGTGGCTTGAGTCAGTGCTAGCATACGTTACATGTTTGGTTTGTTAAAGTATGGCCAAAAACTTCCTATTCATTTATTGAAAGAGTCAACCAAAAATTTACTTCCATCATGTTACGTTTTACAGATACCTGTAAATTATTGATTTAGAAGAAATAATATAAATCATTACTCATAATGTCAATCTGCCTAAGGCAGATTGACATTATGAGTAATGACATTATATCGAGTATGAACATTATATCGACATTATAATTATGACATTATATCGACATTATTATTATGACATTATATCGAGTATGAAAATACTCGATATAAGTCCGCAAATTATTTCTTTTTGAATTGTTGAATTTAAAGATTACGGTAGATACTGTTAACTATAAGATTCAGAATCCAGTCAAAAATATTTTTAAAGCATTTAAAGCCGGTTCCTGACGGCAAAATAATGTAGAATGCCCATATAAACACACAATCAAAAGCTCATCATTGTATCGCAAAATAGCACTTCATAACAAATGTTCAAAATGAGCTCCGCTTGCTTCTACACATTCATGAAACCGTCGAACCAGTGGCGGACTCTTTCAAATACTCTGACAGGGTATTTAATATCTTTGCAGACCACAGTGGAAAACAATCATGAAGCGTCTCTACATTTTTAATGTCTCCTGTTTAGACCAATTATTTCAGGTGGCTTCGCAGATAAGAATTCAAAGGATCCATGTTGAGGGAACATGCAGGCTATGCTACCTATCCATAATTTATGGTAGATGTCAGCTACTGCACCACAAAAAAGGCTAGAATATGATGAAGCCCAATCATGCATGAACCACATGTCTTCGTATTAGCAGGGCTACATACTCTATCAAGTCTGGAAGTGTTTTCAACTTAAAATCCCTGTAGACACATCCTGAAATACTTGCTGAGAGAATATATAGATCTACCAAACAGTTACCTATAATTCCAGCGCATACATTAATCTTAAAATAATGCTGTTGTGCAGCCTATTTTGTACTATGGGGATTCCGATACCCCAACACGTGTTGGTTGTGTAAATTTGTTATTCCAACTAGTTCAAATGTTACCCCATACGTAATCAAAACTAGAGAGACAAACAACGGATGGATAGTTTGCGCAATAAAATATTAGCATAGGTTTTACCATGGTAAGTGATCAAATGGAGAAAGACTCTGCACACATTGCAAGTGGTACAGATACAGATGCTGCTCCTGATTACATCCATGTGGTGCTATAAGATGTACTACGTGTTAGGATCACTTGGCCTGTACTGACACCTGGATCGTTTCTAACAACCCGCAGAATTTATTCTCCCTGGTCAGGCGTATTAGCGGATGTTGGTCATCCACATTCCATAGTTTGTGTTGCCTCGGATCCTTTTACAGCAACGCAACCATACAGAGTAATAAAGTTTTGATGTCTCGGCTTCCTTTATCCTGAAAACTTTATATGTTAAGGCCGTATATGAAAATCGTATCTGTCTGCTCATGATACATATATCCTGCCATTGTTAAACGGACCACTTCTCACGTAACTCACTACTACACACTTTAAACGTTGAATACTGACTAGCAACAAATGTAAATAACAAATACAAACTAGTCTATACGGCATCACAGCGCCATCTATCGACATTTTTTTTCAACTTTATTCAAAACTGAAATATTTGCGGGTATATATATATATATATATATATATATATATATATATATATATGGACCTTTGTTCATTATTTGTAAAAGTAGTGATTTGTGTCTATCTGTCTGTGTGTATGTGTGTGTTTATGTCTGTCTCTCTATTTAGTAGATGTACTTGTTTCAGTATGATATTTTTATTTATATGTTTCTTGTCCACAATATGCTATTAGATAGAATAAAATTAATAATGCTTTTAATACTGTCTTTAAAAGCTTATACCCACTCCATCGTATATGGAAGGATGTATACTATAAATGTTTTAATGTGAGATGCACATTGAAAATTGTCTTGGTAAGTAATGGAAAGTGGAGGGCAAAGCTTTGCGTACAACTCCTACATTGACGAATTCACTGGCGAAAAACAATGTGCTATCCAAGCTAAGGGATATAAAATTTAAATCAGATAAGGGATGTAAAACTTAAATCAGATTAAATACTTGAAAGTAAAGGAAGGAATTGAAAAGTTGTGTAGACAAAATTATGTTCAGGGGCATTTAAGAGATTATGCAGCTAATAGATGAATGAATAAAGCAATGTTTTGATGAGAAATTTTTCTAACACAGTCATTCTACACTGATTCACTCGTTGCAGTTTCACGTCCCACGTCTTGATAAAATAAATATCACATACTGAGAAATCAAATTTGCAGTTTGTTCTTTCACTGAGTTAATTGTTTTAACAAAAAAAGTGTTAGTTAAAATTTCATGTCCCAAATCAGAGTATGACAGTGTACAGGACAATTTGTGATTAGTTTCATAATAAAAACTACCGATAAAAAATTATGTGAATTCGCATTCTTAAACCTCCCATATTCTGCTAATGAAACACATGGCTTTATTAGATGAGCTCAGCCAATATTCTATTCGACGCGTTTAAAAGACGATAACCAAGAAGGCAGTGAGTTTCTGAGTTCCATCCAAAGATACGATTAGGAATGTTACATTATGAATTGAGAAGAACAGCCAGGTTTAATAGAGCGACAAATACAAAAAATAGGAAAAGGTAATGGAAAAACGAAAAGCATTCCTTGAATGAAGAGTGACACAGTCAGTGGATGAGTAGAATATTTTATTTTATATTAGATTTCAGATAATAAAAGACGTTTTTTCCTCTACAATGCTACGGTTTTTATAATGCAGGTGGGTCACATTTTGTGCGATCATTTGCCTAATCAGATGCAAATGTGGCATCGTCATTTCTCAAACATTCTTTTTTCTTCTTTAATCTGAATTTTGATCTGATGAGGCAGAAATGATAAAATAAAACTTCACAGATTGCGAAATCAGCCAGGAATTCATTCCCTCTCTTTCTTTCTATCCCTATCTATCTATCTATCTATATATATATATATATATATATATATCTCAGTCTATTTCTTTCTTTCTTTCTTTCTTTCTTTCTTTCTTTATGCATTAATCTATTTCTATTCAGTTTATCTATCTATTTTCTCGCTCTTTCTTTTTTCTATTCTATATATGTATCACTCTCTCTTACAATATGGCTGTGTAGTTTCAATTTTATTTTCATTGCTATATATTTCCTTGCAGGGTGCTTTCAACTTATTTTGTAAAAGTCTTGCCTCATTAGCATCTTCCTTCACTACTATTAGGCTGGCATTCCTTAGATTTGTGTCACTATTTTTTAAATTATTGATTTCTTTCTTTCTTCCTCGTCTGATATTTTTAGTTGGTTCTTCTTTTCTTTATTATTTTCTGTTATTGATATTTTAATGCATTCCTTCTCTGTCTTTTTGCCATTTCATTTGTCTTCGCTGTTTTTATTCTTTCTTTTTATCCGTTCATCTTTAACATATATATTGATATTTCTTCTGAAGTATGATTTCAGAAAAGTGTGATTTTATAAAATCACATTTCAAAAATGAAAACAAATAAAGACTATTTTTAGTTGATGGCTTTTAAACCATTGATCTCATTTTCAAGCAAGCATAACTTTCATGAATTCTGATTTGAAGCGTCCAATGGAATCTGACGGATGATTTAATCAGCTCAGATTAATTTAATTTTCTCTCTTCTTTTGACCGTCATTTGTTTCTATTGAAAATGAGACGGCCGACTTAGAGTCAGCTTTCGATAACATCAAATTTTCTATCAGGGAGATCAGGTGAAAGACACGGATTCAAAAAAGAGTTAACTAAAATCGCAGTTTTTGGCATTCTGAAATTCGGACAAAATATTGCAAAAAAACTATTTGAAAAGTAATGAATTTTCTAAATGGTGATTTTCTAAGAATATCTTAGATATGTTTCAAGCACGAAAATATATGACAGATAGTGAGAATTGAACTCATTACTCGGTCGATATTTATCTGGCGATAAAAAAACCTTATAACAATTACACAACAGAGAAGTATCCCAACCGAGAGATTATTGGCTGCATTTTTCTTTGTTATTATGATAGTTTACATTCTTATATGCGAGTCTCAGTGTTATCAATATTTTTCTTGTTATACACATACGCGTGCGTGCGTGCACACACACACACACACACACACACACACACACACACACACACACACACACATGTGCATAAAGGAATACTAAAACGCATCATATAAAGTGGCTATAAATTATAATTTATTTCAATTAGATAATGAGCTCATTTCCTCAGAAAAATATGTGGTTTCGTTCAAAATAGCTAGTCGAAATAAATCGAAATTCATAACCATTTACATGTGTTGAGTTTTTTCAGGTAAATCCTATTTTTCTGGAAAATATTCTTAATCTCTATATGCATATCTTTGACTTGATGTTTTATATTAAATACATCTTTTTGTATTACAGTTCTCTTTTACAGAGTTAACATTAATATATATATATATATATATATATATATATTTCAATTTTATATTACAGAGTATCTCTTATTTTCTTGACTCACATCTTTTCCCTGACAACTCTTGGATCATGTTCTGTTTCATTTCCACATCACTCTCATGCAGCCCTCTTCGCGCCTGTATTCTCATCCTTTTCTTACTTATTCTCTGACTCGCCTGTAACTTGTTCCTATTTCTCATCACTCACCTCTTCTGTAACCGCTTACGCACTATTGGCAGTTCTGCCTTGATTGGAGTGAAATGATAAAAAATAATTATGATAATCAAATTGAAATCAGAAAATAAGCAGTTTTGCTCTCGATCATCAAAGATTTTAAGTGGGAGTACTTACTGTAAAATAATGTAGGTGTGAGAAACGAATTGGTCAGTAATTGGAAAGGGGAATGAACTCATAGAGGTTGATCAGCACAAGGCCCAGCAAACATGGGAAATGGCGCATACGAAAAACCAACCCACAATGATCTCCATTGCAAACTTTATATTTTTAGAAGGAACAATAAGTGTTTCAGATATTTCATTTTCTTGCCAGGTATGATTACTGATTTTCAGTGGAACATGCTGTATGGGTCTAGTCGCAACCGGTGTTTCTTCTTATATAACTGACAGCACAACCACAATTATATGTATAAACTCCAGAACTTATTTGATGTGTGGTTAGAATGTCCTTACGACTTGAAGTTAAAACAGGTCTAGTAGCAAACTCAACACGCATCTCAGCAGAAAAATAACATTTCTGCACATCTGAAGAAATTTTCCTAGTTAGAATTTTACTATTTTCTCTAATCCATGGAAATCATACATGCACCGGACATTTAGCAATAACCACTGGCTTCAGAAGTTAGCGATCTTGTTACGAAACAACGAATCGACAACAGTGGGTGACTACCCACTATCGAGTAATATTCTCGTTATAAACTAATATCACTGTAAAAGAACTTTACAAAACAGATCATCAATGCTCTGTGCGTTAATTTTTTATGATGTTTATTTCACACTATTTAGGGTAAAAATAATCCAAACGCGTGTATAAATCCGAAAATTTTGACTTTCTATACACTGAGGTAAAAATAAATGTTGGTGTATGATTCTTCAATACATAAAGGAAAGCAAGTTTGGAATTAATGCCTTTCTCACAAATAAACCTCAAAGATTATTTAGGGAGGAGAGAAATTGATCCGCTAAAATGTTTCATCAATATAGCGTCGTTACTAGGAGAGGCAAAATGAATCATTAAGTAATTGCTCTTCATATAACACAACAAAAACTTTAGCCATGGCATGACCCAAAGAAGAGCCCAGCGAGAGTGTTTGCTGGGCCTTGCTTTGAAGAGTCTCTAGTTATTCATTCCACTTTCCCATGACTGACCAATTCTGAGACCTATTATATTTTACAGCAAGTTCTTCCCATGAAATCTTTGAAGGGCACGAACGAAAACGGATGATTTCCTTTTAAATTTTAGCCTCATTATGTCCTGTAATATAAATATTATTACTTTAAACAAATATATATATATATATATATATATGTAACACAACACGCATATATACGTGCGTGTGCGCGCGTTTGTGAGAATGTGTAAACTTTAAAAGATACCTAATTGTGTCTATGTAAAAACATCTATAAAATATATCTATAAAAAAAGGAAAGGTATAAAACCAAAACAAAAAAATCTTACCTTAACCGATACGTTTCGTCCTCTGATATATTTTTCACGCCAAATGTAAGCATTTTATTTTGTATCAAGCAATTATAAGCAAATGTATAAATGTCGCTAGTTTTTAAATATAAGAACGTGGTTATAAAATTTAAGAGGTTTCCGGTTAAAACTGACTGAACATCAGCAGAAAACACCCTTACACTTGTTGATTATACAAATATAACGAGACCTGGTTTTCTGATAAAACATATGTTACAAGAATAAGTTGCGCCCAAGATAAGATAACTCCATTTCTCAAAATTAAACCCTTTTCTTGAAAATGTTATAAAGATAAAGACATTTTTTTCATTTACCTCTAAAATACACGTTGCAATAAAAACAATCCTGAAATTTTCCCTGATAAGTACATTAGTGTAAGAAACCTTTAGTTTAGAAAATGAAAAAAATTAATAAATTTAGGAAATTAGAGATTGAAATTTGTTTGATTCATGCAGTTAAAAAAAAGTTATTTCCTTTCAATTAAAATGCTTATGTTCCTGAAATTCTAATAGGAATTATATTTATTATTTTGGAGATTCTAAAATTAAAAATTTTCCTCGCATATAATTGTTTCTCTCTAAGTTTCTGTTTAGAAGTTATTGGTCAATAAAAACCTGTATTTTTTTTAGAAAGAGTGGATTTCTATTATAGATAGTTATAGATCTGAGAGCGAAAGATTGTCGCAAGTAATATATGTGTTCTTCGAATGCATGAAACGTTCCTAGACAGATCTCGATTTTTCTCCTACTTGACGAATTAAGTACTTTAATAAATCGGAAGAAGCCGTCAGACCTAAATATTAGAAAGTGGAAATGGCAAACGAAAACAAGTGTTATTTGAGAACCGTATCGCCTGTGGTGAGCGATATTCAGAATTATCGTGTGGATAATCTATATATGTCATTAATAAGGATAGCTGATTTTGATTTGTTCATATCAGAAGGCTGTCAATATCTATTTTATAACATGGCTAACCTATCGAGTTGTTTTCAATCTTTCTTTTGTTTAACAGTAGATATTCCTATTGATGGTGGGTATAGGCAAGTATTAGTCGGTTTCGTGAAATTGTTCTTGTATTCATCCCATTATATTTCCTTTTCTTACCCATTCTCCGACACCTCCTTTCTCTTCATTCTCTTCTTATGTAAATCCCTGAGCACCAGTACTGTCTTGCTTGGGGTGAGATGATTGCATAGATATAGATATATATATATGTGTGTGTGTGTGTGTGTGTGTGTGTGTGTGCGCGCGTGTGTGTGCGCGTGTGTGTGCGCGTGTGTGTGTGAACAAACTAGGACTTCGTATGCTTGACTTGTATTCTATCATTTGTTTGTTCGTCTCCATATAACATATTAATCTATTTTAACAATTCATTCAAATTTTCTAAGGACGAAACTGGTGAGTTCAAGAGGGTGACAGTCATTATTTTCTTTGTGAGCAAAGAGATCATATTTTATGAGATTTGTTACTGCTCCGAGTATATTTAATTTAGAGTAAGTATTTTAAAAATATATTTTGCTTTTTTTAGGAATGGTAATGGATTTAATGAAAGCCTCCAGCTGTTGGCTGGGCAATGATGAAGTCTTTGGTGGGTATGTAGTGAACAAAGCAAGTTCTAGAATTAAAAATTCAAATGCTAAACACTAACTCAATGAATTTTTTCGAAATAAACAAATTTACACGAATTTACAAAACTCTGCATAGCACACTCGCGAAATTTCACACCTCGATGCGAAATATTTTTCGGCCAAAAAAATTACGATGTATCTAAAAACAAAATAGAAAAGCCAGAATCACATCCATGAGTGAATTCCCAAATGCTCTTTTTGAACCCCGCAAACGAGATAAAGGACGGAGCAAGCTCGACCGTCGCCAGAGCGAAATGAGTCGAGAGTAATTAACACACATCTTGACATACGTCAACCGATCGCTATTATTGTCTTTATCTTTCTTTCTCAGCTCACACTTTTACCTCCCGCTTTTTCACCATTCACCCTGAGCGATACTTTCAAAGAAAATCCTACGCAACAATAAACACTCACACATAAATACATACACACGTTACACATATACTCATTCGTACACATATACTCATTCTTGCAAGGGCTAGTACAAGTATCTCAACGTACTTTTGATACCCTTAACTTCTTAATTCTGTTTTTAATGTACGTTTAATTTCTGTCAATTTGGTTTTTTTTTCTATTTAAAAAAAATTCTAATTAAACATACAAATGGTATACTTTTCTTCATCCACAAATCCACTTTCTGATAAACTTCTGATAATACTGTATAAAACATGTAATTGTAGGATGTTTGGTTATGTTTCACACAAGGCAAATTAAAAGAAAAAGCATTAACCATCTCCCTACTACTGCATGTGTTTCGTTGTAGTTATCGTATTTTTTTATAAAAGATTACTTTTTGCGTTTTAATTATTCTGTTCGGTTGACAGAATTTTTTTTAAACTTGAAAGATATATTTTGTGACAAATTTTCATTCATGCGGTGTGCATTTTTGTGTTGATATTTATAGGTTTTAAATTAGTTGTACCAAATATTGTGTAGTTGTTTCCCCTGGTGTTTTCCTAATCATATTACATGTTATTTTTTGTATTCATGCTTTTTTAATTATGTATCGAACATAGGAAACTATGAATTCGCCTGTTCTCCTCCCATCTATGGGTTAATTAGTAAGACCTGTATGAATGAATTATTATTTCCAATATATTTTACAATCGAAAAGTATTTTATGGCTTGAAATCGACTTCAAAATATTAATAAGCCATGTAATACGGACCAATTAAATATATTCCATGATTATTAAAAGTTGTTGTATTCAGCTTAAAGGTATGAGTTGGCCGTCAATTTTTTTCCTTACTTTCCAGTGACATTAAACTGAGAGTTTTCGTTTATGCATATATACTATGATATTTATTTGAAAGCTGAAATGGAAGACAGTTTTTCAGTGAAGAGATTCAACTTATGTTTGCAATGTAGTGTTTAAGAGAGAGACAAAGAGGAGAAACTAATAAATTGGCGTCTAATCATACAATAAACAGTAAATAGTGAAATGCTACTAGTAAGAACGAAAGGACTATTATTAAGGATTTAGATAAATATTATATAATAACAAGTAGAAACAAAAAATATATGGATACCTTGCGAATTGAGAAAACCGAAAACGGATTTATGCGAAAAGGGAGGAGACAAAATCGAAATGAGGGTGTCGATGACGGGAGTGATATTGATTCTTGATGTTGAGGTAGGACCATAATGTGGGCGTACAAATGCTATCTCAATTTATTGTATAACCACTATCGTTGTTCGTATAAACACCGGCAGTTTGAAATAACAGGCATCGCTCTATTTTAAAGTTATTCTTGATTTTATTTGATAGAATATTTTCAGTTTTATTACAGATGCACAGACATCGATTTTATTTATTTTTTCGCCTCCTCAACTTTACATTTCATATAATTTTGTCAAGATAAACGAGAATATATATATAGAGTAGACAGACAGACAGACAGACAGACAGAGACAGTGAAAGAGACAGATAGAGACAGTGAAAGAGACAGATAGAGACAGTGAAAGAGACAGATAGAGACACAGAGAGCAGTGGGATAAGGAGTAAGCAAGAAAAATGGAGCTGGAGATAATTTTAAAGAAAAAAGAAAAAGGAATAGACACTCTTGATAAATTGCGGCAGAAAAATAAAGCCAAATATACACACATACAAACAACATATATATATAATTTTTAATTACACGTTGTACACACATATAAACAGATAAATTATTCTCTACATTTAAACATATTCATCGATTGCTTCATTAGACGTGACATGTATCTAACCAATGAAATCAAAACTCAATCAACCTACTATCTCTTTGGATTCTTCAAATATTTTAAGAAAACATTTGGAAAAAATAATTCGTCTTAAAATTAACTATGTAAGATTAAAGACACTCTTGTCTTAACAGTTCATTAATTATTATATATATATATATATATATATATATATATATATATAGGAAAGAATATTAATAAAAAGTTTTGAATTTAAAAATGTACTTTTTTTTAACAGTATTTGTTTATTTTTATTATATTTTATATTTCAGACCGCCCTCGGTCCTTCATCAGAAACAACTGATTTTTAAATTTGAATTAGAAACGTATTTCACGATAGCGTTCGAATATTTTTTTGTTTACATCACGTGGTGTGTTTGTTCACAACATGCGGCACGACCGTAGAGAAAGTCTGTTTGTTTTAGATAAAAATTTCTTGGAATATCTGAAAAAAATTTTTTAGCTATTGAAATATTTGTAAAGATTCAACACACCTAAGTCCCTACGTTTCTAATTCAAATTTAAAAATCAGTTGTTTCTGATGAAGGACCGAGGGCGGTCTGAAATATAAAATATAATAAAAATAAACAAATACTGTTCAGAAAAAGTACATTTTTAAATTCAAAACTTTTTATTAATATTCTTTACTATACATATTAAGACAGTATACGTGAATGATCATCACTATATATATATATATATATATATATATAATATAGAAACGAGTTATTTCCGCAACCTGAGTTCCAAACCTTCAGTATCATAAGATGATGTATATTAAACTTATTATAAATCGGCTGAAGATACCAAAGTTTTGAAACTGAGATTGGAGAAATAAATAGTTTCCAAATAAAAAAAAATATTATAATTTCGAGAATAGACATATATAGTGCACTTATTAATGCAAGCGTGTACTGGTCTAATTCAATTTTGACATATGAAGTGATTAACAAAATTCATATATATATATATTGGAAACGAATTTATTATGCGATCTCGGGTTATATCTTTCTTTCTCTTCAGGCAATTTACAACAAATAATTAACTAGAAGAAACTGTTTCGAAATAAACAATATTCAAATGTCATCCAATATCATTGTATTTAACTCTTTTATTAAAACTGTGTACTTTTATAATTTCATTATGACCAAAAAACTAACAAATTATATATATATATATATATATATATTGATTTTTTAATGCTTAGTTTTTGGTCATAATAGGGTTAAACCAGTGCACATTTGTATTAGAATGTTCAATGCAACTATATTGTAACTTTTGAATATTTTCCATTTGTAAACGAGTTATTACGCGACTTAGGTTTCTACCATGAGTGTTGTCTTCTGGTGATTTTTAATAATTGATTTTACCATTTACCGTTTTTCTTTTTAAGAACGCTCACGTAACGGTGTTTTTATTTCACGCTCACGTGGCAGGGAATCTTTGAACGCGCAATGTTTAAATTTAAAACGCATTATGGCGTTTTTATCTATGGTTGTATGAACCTAAGAGGTATTTCTTACTATGTTCACATTAGTCATAACTTCCGTTCTTTCATTCAACAGTTCGTTTGAATTTGGGAATAGCATAATCTCTAGCTTTTCTTCTTGGCACAGTCTACATATTTTGCCACTTTTGTAAGGTTTGGCTTTTTTTACAATACTCCACATTATGTCTGGGTCTTACCATATTTTGATTTTAATTTCCACACGTGGCTAGCCAATTTTCTACAGTTTTCTAATTTTTCTATTTTTAAAGTAGACCTGTGATTAAACCACCTTGTCCTAAAGGGGTCTTTGGTTGAACTCAAATATAATTTATTTTGGCCAATTGGGTCATGTACCTTCGCTTTGTAAATGATTTCTTTTGTGTTGCAAAGTCATTGAAGTGGACATTTATTTTCTTCCCTGCAGTTACTTTCTTTATTAGTGATTTTGTTATGAACAATGCTATCTAAGTTTCTGGTGTTTTGTTTTTTATGACGCTATCTAAATTACTAGTAGAGCTATAACTTAGTTTGATTGTATTTCTGTTGAAATTTTTGTTTAGTTCTGATACGTTTGGAACGTGTATATCTATCAGTTTAAAAAACGTTTGTCCTATTTTGGTCTTTAAATTAAAATAAAATGGCGGGTTTAAACAAATACTGTTTCGTTTTCTATTATCGTTTTTGATTTGTGTGCTTGGTTGAGAATTATATTGTAAAAAGTTTTTTGGCCAGATTATTAGTGCATCCTCATTTTTCTTTTCATTGAACATTGATTTGTTTGTCGAATTATTAAATAGTCTGTGTTATATTTCTTTGTAAATGTGTTTAATTATACTTTTTGAATGACTTGATTTTGTATTCATGTATGATAACTTAGTGTTTGTTTTCATGTATGGCGAAACATTGCCAGTTTGCAAATTAAATTCTACATCTAAATATTGTGCCACTTTTTTATTTGTTTCTACCATCATATCAAAATTTATTTCTTTGAATAATTTGAAAAGATATTTTCTTATTTTATCATTTTCTTTTTTGTTGTCTGGTGTTATCATTAATCCGTCATCTCTATATAATCCGTGGTTGTAAATAAGGATTATTTTGTTGATTTTGTTTAAAATGTATATGCCTATCAATTCTGAAATTTCTGCTTCTTCATACGTTCCTTGTGGTACATCGAATGCTGCGTTGTTTGATTTCTTGATCCATGCTTTACCTTTGTAGAAACGTATAGATTTGCGGTAATGTTGGAGTATGTCAGTATGTTCAGATGGTATTTTTATGGACATTTTAGCAAAATTAAATGCTTCCATTATACCCTTTTCAGGAATTGATGCGTAAAATTTGCTATGTCATATTTGATGAACGTGTATTTAATTATGCATTTAATGTTTTGGAACCAGGAAATGAACTCACTTGTATTCTTCCAGTGGTTTGCTTGAGTGGTTCTTCTTAGCAAGTCACTAATACTTTTCAATACTTTTCAATACTTGATGACTTATTTTGCCCACTTCTGTCTTTGTTGGATTAATAAGTCTGTACGATGGGGTGTTGGTAAAGTCATATTTGTTGTCTTTTATTGTAAAAAGAAAGTTTGTTTTCCAGTAAAGATGTGTATTTTATTGCCAAATTAATTTGTCTGTGATACTTTTAGCCTCCTTAGTGATGTTTCCAATGTATGAATCTGGTGCTTTTTTGTAAGATTTTAATATTTCTTCGTATACTTTCGGGTTTCTTTGGTGTATATAGCTAGATTTATCTCCTTTAACAAGGATATTTTGTGTTTTATTTTTTATTTTTTTACTTCGGTATTTAGTAATTTCTGGAATTTGTTTTTAATTGTTTTAAAAATTTTTATTGTCCTATATAGAAATCATGTCATGATCAAAGGGGGATAATTCTAAATTTTAATATTGAAATTACGCTTATTTCTTTTGCTTTTCGCTTCAGCATACATTTTTAGAAAGAATAATAACTTCCATCTTGTCCTGGTAAGAAATTATTCAATTTTTTGTAGTAGTTGAAGTATGTATTATTTCCGGTTAGGTATCGGGATATTTTTAGAGAGTGTAATATTTTTAATTCATGCATTGTTCTCTTGCTTTACGTGCAGTAAGTGTATCTTTTCGCAAAATCGCACTATTTGTGTTTTGGGTTTTCTTTCGTGCGTTTGCTAAAATCTGTGTCGTTATTGTTGAAATACAGTAGTGTTAAATGTTCACTGTTTGTTTTTTGTTTTTTGTTTTTTTCCGTGGGTTTCATAATATATATATATATATATATATATATATATATATATACATATATTTTACATTTAATTAAACAATATATATATATATATATATATATATATATATATATATATATATATTGTTTAATTAAATGTAAAATATATGTATATATATATATATGTATATATACTGTTTCATTACTTAGTTTTTGGTCATAATAAAATTAGACCAGTGCACATTTTTATTAAAAAGTGTTCAATACAATTATTTTGTAAGACTTGAGTGTTCTTCAAAAAAAATAATAAATAAGCGGTAAGTTATTGCAAATCAGTTATTGCAAATCTCCTGAAGACATCACATGGTAGAAACCTAGTTTGCGTTATAACTCTTTTACAAATGACAACCATATATATATATATATATATATATATATATATATATATATATATATATATATATACGGTATGTATGTATGCCATTATATTGCGTATCAAAAAACATTTTAAAATTATAATAGAAACCTATTAATATTAGTTTCATATTTTATGCTAGATTTAAAACTATTAAATATTAACATGATAATCTCTTAGATCAAATACCTATTAACTATATAAGTTCACTGTCTAGGCTAGATGAAATACCTAGCATGTATTAACTTGATAATACATGTCGAAGTAAATACACAGTAAATATTAATTTGAAAACATATGCTACATGAAATACCCAGCAAATAAGGATAAATGACACTTGACAATTGACGTCGGTGATAATATTCTATATATATACTAAATATTAGCAACCATATTTTAATTTGAACCATATTTACAATTAACTGTAAATTTATTCCTTTGGTTTAATAAATTAAAACCTGTCTTTAATTCTGATTATTTTTAACTTATCGTTAAGACAAAGATAACAAGGTGCACAGAAGAAATTATAATTTCGGGCTCTTCTAATTAATTTCCATTTAACAGTAGAAGTTTTTTTTTCTTTTCGACACTAAAATACTTAGCGCAGTACTGTATATATTATAACTTATACTGAAATATAGTACATTCTAATACCATGGGGTTTTGAATGTATTTGTAGTTGTCCTGGTATATATATTTTTTTAATTCTAGGACTTTCAAGTGTAGAAATAGTGCAAATATAAACTAGATGATAGCTAAGCAATTTGTATGTAATGCAAAATTTTTAGTATTTCTACAAAACTTATCTGCTGGTATTAGTTTAATATTATTTTTATTTACTGCATCACTGAAATTAAATCAAGTTTTTTAAATGTTATACTTGCTGAGGAATTTGATATTGTGTTGTTTAAATTTTTTCTTAATGTTATTCCCACGACAATAGTTTATATAAGAGTATTATTATTTAATATTCGCCTAAGGGAATTAATTTTGGGCATATGCTTATTGATAAAGTTTAAGAATAGTCATCATAATTTAGTTTGTAAGGGGGATTAGACCAGAGGATTTTCCTTTATATTCTCTTTTTATTATGGGCATTATAATGGGTTTCTGATTTTAATAGTAGCAATTAACGTTATTTTTAAGGACAGAATTACAGAAGCGCTATGTTCATCGAAGATTATACTGCCTTTCTGCTTCCTGCTTTCCTGCATGCTGGAAGTTCTCTTCAGTCGTTCCTGTATTTAAGAATTGTGGTGAACCCTCGGACCCATCCAACTATCGCCCTATCAGTCTTCTACAGATATTCGGGAAAGTATTCGAGGCTATAATCAATGCTGAAATAGTTCATCATCTCACCGCCCACAAACTGTTCTCCGACAGGCAATATGGATTCCGCTTTGCCAGGTCCACGGCCGACCTGCTAACAACCGTAACGGAGTACATGCTACAAGCCCTTGATGAGTCTGACAAGGCTAGCGCGGTTGCTCTGGACATCTCCAAGGCTTTCGACAGGGTTTGGCACTCTGGCCTCCTATGCAAACTACGCGGTTATGGTATTACCGGTCGCCTGCATGACCTAATCCAATCTTTCTTAAATAACCGCAAAATGAAGGTCGTTCTGAATGGGCGTGCCTCTTCGTCTTACAGCACGATTGCTGGTGTCCCACAGGGCTCTATCCTGGGCCCGACGCTCTTTCTTATTTTCATCAACGACCTCGCAGATGAGATCAAGTCCCAACTAGGCATCAACGCAGATGACACTACAATATACTCCCGCACCAGTAAGAAACCTGTCGTGGTGGACAGACATAGTCTCGCTGCTGACCTTGAACGGGATCTACACTCTGTGGTGAACTGGGGCAAGAAGTGGCTTGTCAACTTCAATTCATCTAAGACCAAGCTGTTGTCTGTCAACCATTACATAAGCGATTCTCCCGGAGAGTAATACACTACGCCTCCTCGGACTTACCCTGTCCTCAGACCTCAAATGGAACCACTATATTGAATCCATAGCAAAATCTACTGCTAAGAAGGTTGGGTCACTATGTCGATCCAGGATGTTTTTTCCACCTGAATCCATCCTGCATATATACAAGTCAACCATCCGTCCGTGCATGGAGTACTGCTGCCATTTATGGTCAGGTGCTCCTGCCGTTCTCCTCAGTGTTCTTGACTGGCTCCAAAGGAGAGTCTGTAATGTGATAAGTACTGATCTGGCGGCTCGACTGCAGCCACTTCCCCATCGTCGAAATGTGGCCTCCCTTTGTCTGTTCTATAAATACTTTCATGGCTTCTGCTCAGACGAACTTAAGTCACTGATGCCTCATCAACAGGTGTTTACTGGTGCAACTAGACTGGAAACTGGATCCCACCCATTCACAGTCAGGTTGCCAAATGCAGACGACAATTCTACTCCTGCAGCTTCTTCTCTCGAACTTCCCGCCTGCGGAACTCGCTCCCGTATTCTTGCTTTCCCGACGGCTACAACCTCCAGAAATTTAAATGCAAAGTCAATATTCATCTACTAACCACTGGACTCTAGCTCTCTCCCCACCCCCGTATAACCTTCCCTTTCTCTCCACCTATGTATCTGTCATCGCACCTGCTTTCTCGGCTTTCTATTTTTCCTTTCTAACTAGTTTGTATTCCTCACTCTTTTCTAATTCATTCTTTTACATTTATGAGAGCCACCTGCACATCAGTGGCGTTTCCGCCTTGCTCGTGGTGAAATGATTTTTAAAAAAATTGCTAGAAGCGTTAGCGCTGATTCTAAGTTCAATATATATACTTATTGACTGATGGGGGTGGATTAGAATTAAGAAGTACATACACTAGGCCAGAAATAACCTCAATAAAATTTGAAAAGCATTATTTTTAAGGGCTAAGATAACATCCGAAGTATCTACTTGTTTAATATGTGTACTTATTTTGATTTTGCATGATGTGCGTTGTGGTGAAGTGGATATCGTCTCGAAACGACAAATCGGAAAGCAGAGTGTGAATTCCAGTTGAATTTATTGCATACACTTACACACAAAAACCCTTGGGAAAGGTATTAATCCGTCTCTTTTCTCTAGTTATGGGTTAAATAATATGACAGGTTGAGTTCTATAGACTTGGCTGGCAACCAGCCTACCGCAGAATTCAATGGCAACCAACTGCTGGATATTCTTCTGCTCAGTCAGTCATGTCTCTTTCGAAACAAGATTGCCCAAAACGTGTATCAAGTATTGCACTTAACTGCCTGACTGATTTTGAATTTAAGACAAACTTTTACGATTTTTGGATCATTTTTGTAAAATTTTAAATTATTAATAAGCCATCATTTCTATATAAATCAATAATATCAGTATTAACGCAATCATAGGCACTTAAATTATATAGAGTAAATAATCCAACTATGTCAGAGGTTAGCGGAATCTTATGAACGCATTGAAGTGTCAAATTATCCATTTGAGGTATTTTTAGTCTGTTCTTCTTCTTTGTAGATCAGAAGAGATCTTCTGTGTTTTAAAATAATATCTACTTTATTACTTGACATGTTGGAGTATTCCAGAGCTAACTCCAAGGCCAAAATAAAAAGGTCTTTAAAAGTGGATAATAATTAATTATATTGAATTGTATAAAAGTGCTATTATATCTATTCTAGATAATTTTGTACAAGTTAATAACATCCGTGGCATTAATCCAGTGAAAGCGTAACGAAGAAAAATTGCTCTATTTTTTTCTACTTATTTTGATATTATGACATGGAATGACTCTCCTGGATACCTGGTTTATGGCGACATAATTTATCACAAAGAATAAAAAATGTTAACATATAAAATATCCTAATTTTTTGTATATTCTGCTCCGTCTAAAAATATTCTGATTAAGAGTGATGCTCACAATTGTGTCGTATATTGATGTAACTTTTATTTTCTCATCGTATTTGTGTAGAAACTTTCGCTCGTTGGTTTAATGGAAAAATTATTCAAATGCTTTAAGATTAATCGTTGATTTTTCAAAGGTAATATCAGGTGGAACTTATTTAAAATAATCGCTTCGACTGAATCTGATTTAAGATATATAGTTAATATTTTTCTTACCAAATTGTATTTATCCATGTTGCCTGAATGAGATTTCTTAGAGTCCTGTTTTTAAGTGCTATGTTCTTTCAGTATAGAAACAATAATGATAATCATGGCTCTCCACAAATTTGTTATTTGAACCCCTATAACATTTTGAAGAGTATTTCCCGTGGCCTTGTCTACAGTTTTTAATTCAATGTTGTCCTTTTACTATGCTAATTGTCATCTAAGAGAGCCCATTCTAATCCAGTATATAAGAAGCCAACAGAAAAAAATTACGTTGTTTTTCCCCATAATATTAATTCAAAAGTGAAGGAAACAGACTAGGTCATATTTGAACTTGCCTCACTGATTCTATTTTCCCCACCAAATAACAGACGGCTTAGTATTTTTTTCTAAAATGATTTTGATGATTCTTCCGAATTCATGTCTCGTAAGATTAATTAGACGTGAAGTAGGTTGGCTCTGAAATCCTGTTTATGATACTTTAAGAGTGTATATGCTTCCTTAGTTTGTAATTTTCGATCAGGTCACATATACACAATTTTTAAATAATGGATTTGCTAACACTTATTATTTTCTATGAGATTAAAGTTGCGACAATTTTCTTATAGCTGTTGAGTAAAGTATTTTTAATTAATGTGATATAATCCTTAAAAGATAACTTATAAAATATTTGGCGGTTTTATCTGATTTTACATAGATGTATACGGATTTATTCATGTCCTTAACAATATTTTCTTTTTTTCTGTTTGTATGTTTTTTTTTTGTTTTTTGTTTTTTGAAAGAGTTCCTTGGAAGGTTAATCCGTTTAGGATAGCCAGTAGATCGTTTTCAAATCCAGACTATTCCCCAATAATAAATGCTGCTTTTAAGCTCATAAGCCGTACTTCCCGTGGTCAGGTAAGTGGTTCTGGTCAAGAAGGAAAAATGTGCTTTCCATCTCAATCTTCTAATAATGTCTTCAGTTTGCAGAACAAATCTGCGAAATATTTCCACTTGTTTCTGGTAGGAATGTTTTTAAACATATTCTAAAATTTATTTTATCCATATTATGAAAATTGACATTACTCAACTGTAAAATTAGCTAATATCCAAGCACAGGTTAACTATGGAAGGAATAAATTTCTGTATCCAAAAAACACTATTCTTAAAAAAGTGCTCAATACAATGTAGACCGAATAATATGTGTGCATAATTTAGAACATAAGCATGTTTTAATTTCACTACAAAAGTAGCTATTTTGTTTCTACACTAATTGTGACTTACCAAGTGATGATGTTGACAGCAAAATGAAGAGTTTTAAAAGTAAGCTTGTGTACGCTACATATGTTAGGTCCATGTAAGTTTGAATTCAGTTGATAAAATGGGAAGGGAAATGTTTAAATAGGGTCAAGAATATATATATATATCTGAATATATAAGCACTGAAATTCATATGACAAAAACAAAATACGTACGTACATAAAAATATTCAACACAAAGCAGCATATACAAAATAAAATCACATGCACGGCTCTACTTATAGACAACTCTATGCATAAATACAGACAGACAGACAGAAAAACATTCACACTGAAACATACACATATACATGTATTTGCATAAACAAGAATAAATATAGATACATACATACACATGCACAGATATACATATATATTTACACAGAAATACACACACACACACACACACACACACACACACACATATATATATATATATATATATACATACATGCATATCAAAGAAGATATCGATATGTATACAAGTACATAAACCCACATGAACACCCACATACACGCAGTTATACATAGACAAACACATGTAACCATGTATATATCTTCATATATGAGCAAAAGTAAAAACAAATATAAAAAATATATATACACACAATTTAACATAGATATTAATAACCAATTGAGAGACTATGGAAAATTACTGCCTAAGGAATCTATTAAATATTAACAATAATTTATGCTAGATAGATATTTGATAAATTTTAATGTAGCATGAAAGAGCAAGTTAATATTTGTTTTGTATTACTTCGGATCATATACTTCACAGGATTTCGCAATGTTCAACCATCTCGTTTAAAGACAGAGCAATGGAAATCAACCTTTATTTCAAACAATGTATCGGCGAATTTTTATACACAGATAGACATACACATTATGCATACACATACGCACACACACACATAAACACGCTCATACATATTTGTGTGTGCTTGAAAGTGAGAGAGAGAGAGAGATTATTCTTGGTGGGTTGTTACCGATATCGTTAGTGTCACAAAAATTAATGATAACAAGTGAATTTAGAATTCGGCTAGTAAGAAAATATTGAATCGTTAAGAAAAAAAATAGTTATTAAATGTAGGAAAGGCGTGGTCTTAACACTACTTTAACATTATATATATATATATATATATATATATATATATATATATATATATATAGACCAATGAGTGATTTCATTTAACTTCCCGTCGGTTGAACAGATCGAAATACATTCTTGCGACAAACACATGATCTGCACATATTTGTAATGATTAAATAAGAATTTAATTATTGCAATATATTGTTTGTGAAATAATAAGATAGTTTCTATTTCATATGCCTCCATCAACTTTATTCTCAGTCGCTTTCTTCTTCTTTTGTTTTTTCTTCTTTCTAGTTAATTTAAACTCACTTATATTTGTCACAATTATCTTCCATCTTTCGTGTGCGCTTTTTTATTTCACAATTTATTTTCTTTTGTTTTAAAACCAATTTTGTTCATTTTCTTGTCTTTGTTCAAACTCCTCTCCTTTGTAATTTATGCCTTATTTTCTTGAAATAATAATGAAACATATTTACACAAATGTATGTCAACTGCAATCAGCCTATTAAATGATCTACAGCCGTATCCCGTTAAAACACCGGTTCTCGTACAATCACCATAGTTAATCAATGTCGAGTCTAGTCATTGCCAAAATGGGTAACTTGTTTGAAGTACCAGATATGTTTTGTGGTGTGTGTAATGTATAATGTCTTATAGATGGAAATCAAAGAGCGAAGGTTCACATCCTGTCGTGTTTGTTATATTAATTTACTTTTAAATAAAAAATGTGTAAACATGATTGCACTTATTCAACCCCAACCATAGGTTAATTAACATAATTTTCACCAGAATAGTATTATTTTCAAAAATGCTTGCAAATTACTAATGTGTCGGTTTCAATTTAAAAAACAAACAGAAAATCTGTAAAAAAAAAAACAACAATTAATCAAAATCAGCCACATCTTAAATCTATTAGAGTAGACATATTTAATGTCCCTGTTTTTAACACGAATAGATGAAATGTCATTGTTAACTTTTTCTTGTATAGTTAATTTTTTATTGATTGCTTTTAATCCTCCCTTTTATTCCTAAAAAAATTAAATTAAAATTTTAAAAATACCTGTAACGTTTATAATTTTATATGGAGAAAATACTTTTATGACATTTCATTTAATGTTAATTACTGGGTAATAAACAGAGCGACAATTTTATTTTGACTTTTTGGTCATAGGTAATTATTTTTCCCATTATGTGAACCCTACAATCTCAGAATACGATGTTTAAGAAGCTGCTAAACTCTGGGGTATTCTTTTTTTATATGTCCCACATTCTTGTTCCTACAGTTGAAATATTTAATGAAAATGTTAAGTCATTTACTTCTTCCTTTGATGTCCAGTAGTTTCAATTAGAAATTCTTCAATTGCGTCCTTTTGCAAATTTAATCATTTGCCGTTCTCAAATAATCGAAATGCAGGTATTAATTTTAAAATAGTAATTATGAAGTCAGTCATGAAACCTAATCATTTAATAATGTCAGAAAAATTAACCGTAGTCTCCTTCAAATACTCTCTTTGGGTTCTATAAAAGTATATCAACGCCTTTTATATATGGAAACCCCATCGCAAAACACAGTATTCGATTGAACATTTTAGTCGCATTAAGAATAATTGAGAATCAGCTCCCCTTGAGAAAACAGATAATATTCGAGCAACAACAACATAAAATTCAAATAAGTATTTATTAAATATCGTTCCCATCATAAATTCTTAGATAACTGGTTTTACATGGATAAACAGTAGGATAAGAACAAAACAATGTTGTTCACCTGACGAATAAAATGTAAGACATTTTTGCATTGTCACTATAACCGCTCAAAACATTAAACATTTTAATACAAAACACTCTAAACGATTTTTATCCTTGAGTAGCAAATGTTATTTTCTATTTGCTTATGCATTGAAAAATATAAGTGGGTAATATTTCTTTCAAATTTTGATTTTCTGACCAGGATAATTATACTTCTAAAATTTGCTTATTATATTACAAAAACGGACGAATGAGAACATTCTAGTTTATATAAAGTAGGTATAATACGACATGTTTTGATTTTCTAAACGTAGCTTAGATTTCGCACAAGGCAGAATGAATGGATTCCACAGTCAGGAACAAAACGACATATGATTAAAAAGTAGCATATTTTTCTGGTAAGATTATACAAGAGATATCACAAAAATTAGAAGAGAATAATTTAGCTCGATTTATGCTTGTAATATAAAAGACGTTAAGTTTTTAACCTCACCCACAATATTATGTTCCATCATTTTTTTGTTATACGACGTCTGATAGCGGCGTTCAATGTCCAGTGGATCGTCCAAAGTCTAGTGGAAGCGTTCGCCTTACTCCTCTGAGTACATCCCCATATTCTTCTGGGATTTAGTAAGTAGAATCAAGGTTATAAATTATGAGAGATATCCTGCAGCCCATTTTGCTCTAGCTCGTCAGAAGGTTTCAAAAAGCTCCTCATAGTTTTCAGCGTTGTGATTCAGTAAGAATTTCGAACCACTTCTAGAAAGCTGTTCCACGTTGCTTTGTCTGTCATAGTTAGGTTAATGGGGAATTCCTTGGCCCAATAAAAGAAGCCACTTTGACTTTTGCAGTAGGCACCTTAATTAAAATGTATTGAAGTTACTTGAAGGCGGACATCGCTAAATTCACCATTGTGGAGAAAACATCCTGAAGCCATTCAACGTTTTTGCACAACAAGACGTGTTTATGACAACATACTTAACAAGATATAATAGTATTGAACGGTAATCGCTTACGCCCACTAAAAGACATGACATATAACAAAACGCCTCAGTATTTGTTGCCCGCCCACGATTCATTTTCTTCTTTAGCACAGCATACAAGTTTTAAGTCCCACAATGTATTCCCTTCGTATATCTTTTCGAATTTTCTCCTTTATTGTTCGTATAATCATTACTTTGTATATTTTTTATAATTCACTGTTATCAATTTCTACGTTTCTTTGCAAAGCTTCTCTGCATTCATTTGCTCTTCTATAGCGAGCGTTACCAACAAAAACTTTACAAAACACTTTCAGAATATAATCTCTGGTTATTTTGTGAATAATTAAACACTCCCATCCTAAAGAATATCTGTTATGATAAATAACGCCTGAGACATACCCAGTAATTCTCTGATAATTTTCTTGATTGTGAAAATGTTTTCCCAAATTTGTATGTAAACTGTATCATCTTATAACGAAAGCTCTTTTTCTTTAATTTAGAATAATATTATTCTTACATTATAACATTGTGGAATAGAAATTGAAATTGCAAACCGAATTATTAGATAAAGAGATTTATTACGGACACAGGAATTAATTGTGACAGTCACATTCACTATTCAGTTGCTCGACAGGCAGTGCTGCTACACCTTTTTGAGCTCTTATATATGTGCAGTTTGACTAAAGAAAATGGTTGAAAAAGAAATACGCCCATATCCAAGTACTTTCGCCTCGCATTAATACATTATTTATTTTAACTAATTCACTCAAGCAAGGCAATAAAGCAACAAAGACGCAAGTTTGTAAAAAAATATGAGAAAAAGAAAAATTACTCAGTAGAGAGACTAATAAAAGAACAAGAATGAAGAGGACATTAGATAATGATTGACATTCTATTAAAAGTTTTGAAGATAAAAGTTAGCTGGCAAGGAAAAGGCCGAAAGAGAGTTTCATATATGTGAAGTGCAACAGAAAAACTCTGAGATTAGAACTTACATTGGCATCTAGACAAGAAACTTATCATTATTTATATTCATTGCCACCAGTTTAATAATTTAATTCATTTATATATAATTTAATTATTTAGATAGTTGATTATGTGTTCTCTTAGATTTAAAATTTTAAAAATTTAATAATTCATACCATAGACTTTTATTTCTTTTTCTTATTCATCATGTTGTTGCAGTTAGCTCTAATTAAAAGACATAAATCTGACATTCTGATAGACATATTGTGACGTACAAAAGATTATATGGTTGGATTCCATGGTAATATATATTATACGAATACCTGTAACCGAACCGCTTAATTCATTTTACAGATCTATGGTTATGTCGATGTCCCGTTTGTCATATAACGAAATCCTGTCCCGTGTGTCAAATAAAGAGGTAGCAATAGCAACAAAAGAAATGGTCATAGACTACTGTCGAATGAAGTCAACAAAATAAGAAAAATTGTGCCTATTGGAATGATAAGGCACCCATAATCATTACAGCAAATGTTTCATTACCAGAAACGCGAAGAGACTCTGATTAAGAAAAAAGAGACTTACGAATTCCACCGCGTCAGGATACACTCATAATTCTATCAGGTCGAAGGCTACAAAATGACAGTACTTTTTTCTCTATGGATTAAAGGATTATGTCATGTCTGATTCGCCGATAATTCAATACCTAGCACTAAGGAAAATCCACATCCTCTGGTTCAATGGTAGAAACGAATAACACCAAATATGACTAAAACTCACGATAGTTCATTTAAGTATGACAAATGGAATGAGAATGATGGATTAAATAAATGTTTCGATGTAAACATGCTAAAATGATTGCGAGCACCACGGCGAACATGTGAAAAAGCATTACAAGAATAACAGCGAAGATGAAAATGCTTTTGTCTATTTAGCCTTCAATATAGTCTGAGTGTCTATTTTGGCTTCAGTGTACCCTTTGGGTTGATGTGCGTTGTGGGATAGTAGATAACGACTAAGAACGAGAAATCGGGGAGACTAGTTAACATTTCAGTTGAATTCCCTGGATTCACTGACGCATAAATATCCTTGGGAAAGCTAATAATCCGTCTCTTCCTTTCAGTTATGTGGTAAATAACAGGATAGATTAGGTTCTATAGCCTTGAGGAGTAATCATTCTACCGCAGAATGTAATGTCAGCCTACTGCGTGATAATCTTCTGCCCAGTAAGCAATGTCTCTTTCCAGACATGATCACCTAAGCGTGTACCACCTATGGCACTTTACGGACTAAAAGCTACCCTGTAGGTGACTCTTTTGCCTTCAATATACCTTATGAGTAACTTTTTTTTAAAAATATATCCAGTGAGTGCTACTTTTTCTCAATAAAACATGTGAGTATCTGTTTTGCCTTCAATATACTTTGTGAGTGATTTTGTTTTCTTCAGTATACTTTTTAAGTGTCTCTTTTGCCTTTAATATTACCTGTGGTTGTTTCTTTTGCTTTAGTGTACCTTGTTAGTGTCTTTTTTGTCTACAATATATCCTGTGAGTCTCTATTTTCCCTTTAATGTTCCTAGTGAATTTTTTTTACATTCAATATATACCATCGTACGCTATTTGTCTTAGACATACTCTCTGTGTGGTTCTTTGCTTTCAATATGTTCTCTGAATTCGTCAATCCCTCTTTTCTTTGTTAAGAGCCATAGAAATTTCAGTTGTCTCGTTCTGATTCTAAGTATAACTGTTTTTGGTTTACCTTTTCCGCAAAACATCCTAGCTAAACGAAATCCGTGGAATTTTCTCCAAGCAGTACCGCAATCCGTTGCTTCAGGTCTGTTCTTCTACATCAGCCGATTATCCAGTACTGACGATCATAGAGACGGGTCGATATTACTCAACAGCTCATTATTATTTTCTTTGTTCTAAGCAAAATGTTTCATAGCTATCGAAAATTAATCAGATAATAATAACAATTATAAATGGTAATAATAACTCTTTTTGTTAAATCACTTTTGAATTGAAATATTTCCATATGAAAGAGATTTCATGTAGCCTTGACTTGATTTATAATTCAGACTTTTGTATTCCTCAAACTAGCTACTATCCAAGGTTAGAGAAACTAGTATCCTCTGTTATTTAATACATAACTGCAATGAGAATAGATTTATTCATTTCCCAAGGTTACTGGGCTGAAAGTGTGCACGACTGACTAGTCCAGAATTTGAACGCGGATCACCTCTTCCAAATTCTGCACCGTTAACAGTTAACCAACTAGCATATCCACAGACATCGCAGATGATAATAAGCATGTTAGAAAAATTGTTTAAGTTTTTATTGGGTAATCTAATTCCCTGTAAGTTATTCTAGCTTAAATAAAATATCTGAGTTCGGCATCTGGGATTTTGATATGTACATAATTATTATTATAGGATTAACCTCAGTTATTTATAATCCGTTACTGCCTGAGTGCTTCTATATTTTTTAGCTTTTATTTTGGCTTTGATTCTTATTCTTACTTTTCATAAAAGTTTTCTATTTTCTCTTTATTTTTCTTTTTCTTTTAGCCGAATTATTTCTCTTAAAACATTCCATTTCGACTTTTAGACGTTTCATTTCCGCCATATTCTTCGAGGCCCTGGAGCCCATTTATCTTCATATTTTCTCCTTCATTTCTTTTCTAACTCTTGTTCATACTTTTATTTTGTGTTTGAATTTTGTTTAGTTTTCTTTTTTTTATTTTTGTACACACAGATTTTCTGACTCATTTTCTCCTTTGTTTTACAGACAACTATTTTCTTTTCTCCGCCAATCGCAATCAGCCGTTTTCTCTTCCCAGTCACTCACACTATCTACTTTGGTTGTTTAATTTTACAATCGAATGTCGACTTCCCTGTTTCATTTTTTCCACTCGATATTTTCCACTCGACATAATAAAAGCCATAAAAATATGGCGCCTGCAATAAAAACCAAAATTCGGTCATAACCATTGCCCAATGAAAACATATTTCACTTGTCTTAAGGTGAGCCCTTTCCGTCTGGCACTGGTACAGACAGACTGATTGGTACATCTCTGTAAATGGAGTAGAGATTGCCAGGGATTGTGTATGCATTTTATTTTCAGATAATCTTGCCAGATGGAAAACTTTTTGATCTACGTCTGCAATTGCAGAAAGGAAACCGTGGTTTGGAAAGTGAACTCTGAAATCCACATATAAATACTGATGCCAAATTGTGATTTTCCGAGAGTAGTTTCAGATCAGTATTTTTATTAATAAAAGGAAAGCATGAAAAATGTATTTCACATGACTGTTTGCATTCTGAACAGCTACATCAATTGATTGATTTGTGAAATTATACTTGCTGCTACTTTGAGTTTATTGAAAATAATCACCATATCAGAAATAAAAATGCTAAAAAACAATGATGACATAGTAAAAGAGTATTGTGACCGTAAAGTAATATAGTGAATTAGCAATTATCTGCAGCGTAAAAAATTACTGTTAAACCTGGATTAAAACGTTACATTAGAATGTACTCAACGTATATGCACCCTATACATATAAACTTAGAGATGAGGCCCATCATTTTTTTATTTCCTTCAAATGAACACACACACACACACACACACACACACACACACACATAGTCATCCGCAGACAGATCTGTTTCGCTGCATCACGGCTCATCAGCACGGTTAGACTCCGATTGCTTTTTAACACAAGATTGAAACCCACCAAACTGGCGTCAGTCGGCAATTCTACCTCTGAGCTATGGGCGCTTGGTAGAAGAAGGCAGACTTTTTAGCGTGTATATTATCATTATAGACAATATTGTCCGGGTTAAGATAACATTCTGCAATAGTATCTGTTCTAATCTAACATCTCAGCTTTCCTTTCTCACCGACTTAAAGGGGTTATTTCTGACTATTTCTATATTTTTATATGTAATTGTTCTAGTTAGTTTTCCTTTTTATAGCATGACTTCATGAAATTATGTGCAGTACTAGATTGAATTCTAGATCTAATAATTTTACTTTGTCTTGATGTAACCGAAACTTTTATGATAATAGTCCTTTCTCTTCCAACTCCTCGTTTTGTATATCATACTTTCTTTTGAACTACAATTTTAAGGAATTAAAATCAACGTCAATCTACATCTTCTGTCACTTTGAAAACACACTTTTATTTTCTACTCCATAACGCTTTCACATTTTATTGCACTCTCAGCAACTCTCTAGAAGTTTTATTGCCTTCTTTCATGTGGAAGACTTACTCTTTAATGCATAGCAAGGGGAAGATATGGATTCATACATTTTCCCAAGTCTATTTATTTGTAAGTGAATGTAAATAACCAGAGTGTGATTCAAACTCGGTTTTTCGACTTCTCATTTCAAACCGACATAAATTACACCGCCGATGTATCGGTCTCTGAAGCATAACGAAGGGAAGTGTGTTCGTATTTTATCACATTAAACAATGTTAACAGTAGTAGCCAAACGGTCTTAATCTTTCACTGACAAAGAGAAGTTTCGCAAGAAAATTCAAAATCCAGTAAAATAACGAAGACATAATTGATATACATGATTACTGCTTCATAAAACAGAAAATGAACTCTAACTAGCACACAAACTGAATAGGTTTAAGTTGATAGATTTTTATATATTGAAAATGACGACGAACCTATCATTGGCGGACGTAGTTAGCGGTTGTATATCTCGGTATGCCGGAAGTAGGTTAAAAGATTTATGCAGCTATAAAGTGGAAATTGAAATAATTATAAAAACACCGCCACTATGTGAAGATTCTCTCCGGCTATTCTTGAGAATATTCCCTTCCTCTTGCATAAATGCAGGAGATTCATACTGAAAATATTAATTTTACATCCACTTCTCTATGAGAAATGTTCTAGTTTATGTGCCATCGATTAACATTATAAGAAAAGAAGATGTATATGAAAAGACAGGCTAGAGATTACTATGGCGCATTTTGGTAGTATTTGTGCGGCAATGTTTCTTCTTTTCCATCGTGTGTATATTATCCACAGGTAGAGATTCACGAGTGTTTTTATACTGATCCAGATAATCAGACGCAAGTGAAAATTAGGACATAAAAACAGTTACTGATTAGGGAGATCAAGGAAATTTATACAATCATGATCAAGAAATTTTGTTGGGCGAGTTTTATCAGTAGCTGAATATAACGAAATAATCACAATTGAAAAAAATTAGAATGCTACGTGAATCGCTATCTTCTCTCCTTCCTGATCCTCTTATTTTATTGTCTTTTATACTCACTTCTCCCCACTAAAGTAACCAGTTCTATATAGAAGTATTAACGCCTTAATTGGCTTGAAATGGATGAAAGTTAATCATGTACGAATATGTCAATATATTTGTTTGCTTAAGTATTTCATTGTTTCTGTCATTTTTTTTATATATATACGTTTGATAAACCAACCGTCGCTCATAAGAGGTACATGATGGCAAACCAGCATTCACGATATAATTCTCCAGAAAACGATGGTCAACCCCATCGAATATCTTCGAATAATCTAAATTGATCAGCGCACTTAACTCTCGATTATCTCAACGATCAAGCATACCAATGGTTGTCTTAGATCGTCCTACCCTTTACAGTGCCAATCTGACTCACGAAACATCCTGCAAATGGCTGGATAAGATCTTTGCTAAAATCTTCAACCCTGTATGTAAGATCTGCAAAGGACGGAAGTTAGCTATACAATTCCACTATTCTTGCTTTTGAGCAATAACTTGGTCACACGCTTAATGAAGCGTTGAAATATAGACTCCAGTCCCTCCAGTTATTATAAATCAGCTACAGCACAGAAAAAATAACGTGTCCATTACAGTTTGTTATGAAACCATTTAATTCCGAAGCAGCTTCAAAGCTTCCCAGACCCCAGACTCTGTAACGGGACCCTCGCACTCAGCCGATGCAGCCAACCGAGGAAGTCTGCCAATTTGGCGTCCATCTGAGATGTGCTCACATCGGGCTCCTTGATGAAAATTTGTTGAGAGTAGTCAAAAAAGCATCGTATTTACCCGTGTTTGTAGTCACGGAGTCTCTTATCCGGCAATGTGACGCATGTTATATGGCATTTAGTAGCATTTTTCCGTTCCTCTTCACGCAGTTCAGCGGCCATATTCATTGCTTCCAGAGAGATTCTATTTAACATTCCCTAACTAGAAGAGTTTGATCCCTCTTGATAAACAAGTTGGCTAGCTACCTCTTAGCTAAGTCTACGTCCCCACTAACACGAGATTTAATCACTTGATCAAATTTTTCTTCGCATAAGGTTTGTGCTGCTAACCTATTTCGATTGAGTCGACGATTATGCTCAACAGCACACGACCTAATTTTAGACTTTAAATAATCCTATCATTATTCCCAATCACGGCCAACATCAATTCCAGCTGTAGCTTTAGTAACAGCTGGTCCTGGAAATGTTCCTCGTCAAATAATGACTATTTTAATTTCCAGTAACCAGACAATTTAATCTTAGATAAGCCTAAGTTTACACGAACACGGACAAGACTATAATAAGAGTAAACTATAGAATAGAAACTTCGACAATCTAAGAGTCTTAGATCTTAACTAGAACTTAGTTGATGTAGCTAAAACGTGCCACAGAAGTCGTGCTGTCTCTACTAGTCTAAGTGTACAATAAATTCAGGAGGTACTCATTTGATTGGACTTGTCGAAAAGATCCCAATACATATCCAAATTGTTAGTAACAGAGTTATATCTTATGCGATTTAAGACGGGGTCAAGAAAAGCGTTCCAACAGCCCTCTTAAACTATCCGACGATATGTCAACACAATTGCTCGATACGTCAAAACATAAAATAAGCGGGCCACGATGCATGGTTACTAGGCGTATAAATCCCAAAGAGACGAAAATATTTATCCTCATAGTAACATCCAGCACATAAATTCTGCCCACCAAATATGCAAAGACAAGAGCCCATATATTCTGTTCTTATTATGTAGTCTTTTTTATAAGTTCACGACTGCAGGCATTCTCACAGTCGGCAGGCATTGGTAACAATACGTTCTGTGTAAAATAACCATCACAGAAATCACTTTGATTTTGACCACTGCTTTTTTTGTGGTGTGATAAATCTTTCAAAATTTTGTACGTGCTAGACAATGGTGCATTATTTCTAGTAATGTCTATTGTACTGCACTAAGGATTATTGGGTAGGTGGTAACGGCTACATATTAAGTATTGGAAGCTAACGAGTAGAAGTAATATTGGATCAGAATGTAGTAATGCGTAATAGATTTCACAATACTTCAAAATACCTGTTACCTTTGACCCATTTACACAATAGACCTTGCTATCCGTACTGTACCATTGTGATTTTGTTTAATTTTGCCAGAATTAGTTTAGCGCTTCTTTACCTGAATTTTTCAAAAATATTAGAGAAAACAATTAACATATAAAAGTTCTAGTTCTAGTGCCGTGACCCAAAGTGTTGTACGTTCAATAACAGACCACAGCTGTGATAAACAAGTAACTTAGATCGGGTTAGAGGGAGATTCCTCGCCCAAATGAGAATGATATACACCAGTGATCATAATAATGGATTCGGTTCGAAATTTCTAGAGGCCAAAACGTCGTACAGATTGCAAAAAAGATGAAGACAAGCGTCTAAATAATGTAAATAGTGTGAATACTTTCAATCCAGGTTAATTTATTTACAGTAATCTAAAGAATATATTTACAAATCTGCTTTTCCTTGTCTTGTTAAATCATTAGTAGGATCAATATTTTTTCTTTATCTCTCTTTTTTCTATGTGATAATTTCTCTGATATTTTATCTTACCCATTTAACCTTCAGATTTCAGATCCTTTTCCTAAACTGATTTGGATTTATTAGGCGCTTTAAAACAGGAAGTATCAGTAAATGATCTTTGTTCAACTATTTTTTTATATTTAAAAATATGAGCGAATGGTTGAACCGAATATTTACATATGATATGAAATTTATAGTTTTCATAAATGTCGTATTATCAAAATACAATAAAGTGGCACAATTAAGACTCGTGATTAAAGATGGGACAGCTAAATTAAAATTCGACATGACACATAAAAACGCGATATTTGAAAAAGAAAAAAATAATAGTACAAGAAAACTTATAGCCAAAACATTATCTATAAAAACAATTTTATAATAGATTATTAAATATGAAAGTATCCAGGCATCGTGTAATTATCCTTAGGACACAACGAAAACGTTCCGAAATAGGAAACAAAGCATTTCACAGTGTATTAGTCACATGGTTAATAAACAAAACCATAATAAACGAAAATATACTGACAAAATAGATACAATGAATATGATCTAAACTTATTTATAAAAGGAACTTTGTCTGTGTGTCTGTGTGTGTCTGTGTGTCCGTTAGCTATAGACTCCGAAAAGGCTGAACCGATTTTCTTGAAAATTTACACAGTTGTACGATAAGCGTCTGCGAGTGTTCTTATCTAGTTTTTGTGTCGAGGTACCCCCGAAAAATATCGAAAATCGATAATCGAAAAAATTGGGTTATAGAAGGAGTGGTCCGATTTTAATCAAATTTGATACACTCATAGACAAAGAAATAAGAAACGATATTCAAAAGTTTCAAGGTTGCAGTTCTTACAATAGTGCAGGAAAAGCGATATTATATATATATATAAAAGGCAAGGTGTTTGCGTGTCTGTTTATCTGTCTGTATGTCCTTTATACAAATCCACAATTTTTATCTGATTCTCACCGAACTTCACACAAATCTTCTTTAGGCTGAGTCTGAGCTCCAGAACCCTGGATTAGTTTTAAATCTTTCATTACACCCGCGCAACGCCGGGTTATACTGCTAGTTTTATATAGAACTGCTAGCTATTAACTAGTAATTGGTTTGATTTAATTTAAACAATATAGAGTTGTATTAATTAGTGCTAAATACATATAAAATTTACAGCTTTTAAATAGTTTCATTTGGAATTTAGATGATTGGGGAAATGCCCAGTGAACGGAGTTTGTAAAACGGAGGGAGTTATTTACAAAGCGGAAGTACAGGATACAGATAGACAAAGACAAACATACTTTGGGTGTACTTAATGAATCTTTAAGTACCGCTGATATAATCACAGGTCTACATTCAAGCTAGAAATTTTTAAAAATTGTACCAAAGTAAACCACGTGTGAAAATTGAAAGAAAAAAAAACGGCAAATTTCTGAAATAATATCGTGCATATTAAAAGAAAAAAAAGACTTGCAACGGTGGTGATATCTGCAGATTATGCCAAGAAAAAATGTTAGCCATAATATTATTTCCAGAAGAAGAAAGGTTACTAAACGAAAGTTCTGACGTCATATGCGGATGTACACAAAATAGTAAATATATTTTAGGATCATTCAAACTCAGATGGAAGTGTTCCAGTTCTTGAAAAACTTCTCCCTTATTTTGAAATTTTAGTTGTTTGAAATTTCCAGTTCTATATTTCTGAAAATCACTGTTATAATTTCGAATAAAAAAACGTTAGCGAATCAGCTAATACCAAAATTCTGAAGATACCGAAAGGTTGAAACCAAGATTTTGTAATCAACTTACAAATATATATATATATATATATATATATATATATATATATATATATATATATATATTGTAATGTTGTTATTACAATGGTTTCTAAAAGCATTATATCACTACACAAAAAATCTCATGTTTCAGAACAATACTGTTTTTTTTTTCAGGTGATATGCTAAAATACATGGTGAAAAAGACTTATTTCGAAAATATATGCTGAATTCATTGTTATTTAGAAAATTAGGGAGTGGTAACTGAAAGATATTTTTTTAGGTGAGTCAGTATTGTTCAATCAAGTTGAGAATTAGGTAGCAATGGAAATTGATGATCTGGGTTGGCAAAAAAAGCAGGATTGCCTGGTGGCTATATATGTCACCTTTTACTTTTGTTTGACTAAAATACACAGTGAAACCATAGATTATTATAATGCTTAGCAGAAGTTGGGTTTTAGTTTGTATTTTTTTTTTATTTCATTTTGTACTACCTCTGAATAATGGAGCCGGAATGTTTAGGTTAGGATTAGGATTAAATAATTATGATAAACTTAGGTATATTATAGTTAAGAAAACTAATAAAGTACTGTTTAGGTTATTTATTTTAGTAAAATGATTTATAAAGTTATATTAGAGCATGTGTTTTAAATGAAACATTGCAATTAATTAAATTGTTAAAGAAAATTATTTTGTCAGAGTAAGATACATAGTGGGACCATACATTATTTAAATAAGTAAACAATAATTTTAGACTTCACGTTGCATTTTATTTTTTTTATATTAGATTTTGTACTACCACATGGGCTGGAAAATTTAGTTTAGAATTGGGAATAAATAATTATGGTATACTACCTTGGCCATCAGAAAAACGAACCCATCACGATATGTGAAGTCACAAGGTTATTCACCTGAAGAGAGTCAACTTTAGACTCGAAACACGTGTAGTGACAAAAATACCAGTATAGACACTTAAGATATCTTAAAAATCAATTAATATCTATAATAATAGCAACAGTAAATCAACACTTTAAACTTCTTTATATATATATATATATAAAACATCACTCAATATATCGCTAGCCTGCTATATAGATTGTGCCACTAATAAAACATCCATATGATTTTCCTGAAGTAATAACTTTTAAAGAGAACGTAGCAAATTTTGGGCCAATCTGATTATTAGTTTACAAATTTTAGTTATGTAAGTGAAGCTACTGTTGCAGATTTTCAAAACAATAGAAAAATTTGAATTTCGTGTGTTGATAAAACCTTTCTTACTGATGGGAAAAAACACTGTTCAAGTAAAGCAATTGCTGAATCAGTGTTTTCTGACTCTGCTCTGTTGGAACCGACTGTTAGGAGGTGGTATGCTGACTTTAAACGCTCAGGTCACCCAACATCGGCAGTTTACCTGGAAAGCATGAACTTAGGGGGCCAAGATATTTCTGACGAGGAGGATACAACTCAAGCAGCCTAATTTCTGACCAATACTTTCACTTAGCCATAAATCACTGACTGTCTATGTATCAACATATCAAATTGGGGACATTATTTCTAATTAACTTCTTCCTTTAGACATGAAAATATGACTATTAAATTTCTTTCTTTCCATAACAATATGTATGTTTTCTATCTATCTATTTTTATTATTCCGTTTGTTTGTCTTCCAAACTGTTCTTTGTATGTGTCCTTAAAGAGATAAATGGAAAAGAAAACTCACAGGGTAAAGTGCTAAAGATCAAAATGTATCAAAATCAGAGACTGGTCAATTTCGTAAATTTTTGAAGTTTATAAAAGTGGGAGGACAACTGAAAGGCTAGCCCAAATTCTGCAAGTACTTGGCCCCTAGCAAAATTCCCACTAGCTTAAAGCCTTTTAAAGCAAACAAAGAGGCAAACATCGGGCAAGCTTTTGGTCTCCGTATTTTGAGATGCGCATGATATTTTGCTCATCGATTACCTTGAGAAAAGAACATCAATAGCGAATATTATATAGCATTATTTGTGCTTTTCAAGGAAGAAATCGTCAAAAAAAGCCACGAATGAAGAAGAAAAGTGATATTTCAACAAGTCAACACACCGTGTCACAAATAGAATTTCAAATTGCTTCTACATCCACACTATTCCTCAGCTCCAACTCCAAACGACTACTAGCTGTTTGCCGACCCCAAAAGAATGCTTCAGTGATAGAGATTTGTTTCCACTGAAAAAGTGATATCGGAAGCTGAGGCGTATTTTGGGGCCAAAGACAAACCGTTCTACAAAAAACATCGAATTGTTAGAGAAGTGTTGGAATCGGTGTGTCACCCTAGAAGGAGACTATCTTGACAAATAAAGTCGAATTTTGGCTAAAAGTTCTTTTTTATTAGATAGGCCCGGGATTTATTGAAAGATGTGTTATGTATGAATGAAAAGTGACAAGTGAAAAACTGTACTTAATCTGAGTGCATTTCTTCTATTTCCTCTTTTTCATTCCTATCTTCATTTCTACAGATTACTCCTGAGAATATTTAAACACACACAAGGCACATGCAAACCCACACACACAAATATATGTTTACATATATAAATATATATAATCAATAATACTGCATTATATACATATATGTGTATATACATATATAATCCTTGATAGTGCATTATATATATATATATATATATATATATATATATATGTACTTAGTGCATCTATGCAGCAGATAATTTTCTAAACATATATTGTTAAATATAAGAGAAAATGAAAGCCTTTTATGTTTAATCATGAGCCGTTCTAAACATCGTATTTTGGCTTTAATTTCAAGGGAAAATAAAGAAATTACTTCTCCAACATTTGGATAATTTTTTAATGAAGATGACTCATGTGAGCCAAAAGCTTAGAACCAACTGAATAATAAATATTCAAAATGTTGGAGAATTTTTGTCTTTATTTTCACCTGAGATTAAAGCCAAAATACGATGTTTAGAACGGCTCATGATTAAACATAATAGACATTCATTGTCTCTTTACAGTATATATATATATATATATATATATATATATATATATATATATATATATATATATTATGGACTCTCTCTTCGAATTCCGCTGTATGAGTATCTAACTCAGAATGCCACACAAAGAATTGTTTAGAGTGGTGAAGGCTTGTGTAGCACCATCCACACATTTGGAACTGCTTATAACAAACAATCGGTGAAGAAATTCACCATAGATCGCATGAACAACAGACCTCAGATATTTAAGCCATAACTGGAGGGAAGGGACGGATTAATACCTTTTCCAAGTATACTAGCGTGTAAGTAAATGCAGAGTGTTCGACTGGAAATGGAACTCAACTCACCGATTTCCCTTTCGAAAACGACATCCAGCGCACCACAGCGCACATCCGTCAATAAACGCTTACAGTACCTGGTATTCCCAAGCGCTCACCCATCTAAGTACTGACCAGGCTCAACGTTGCTTATTTTCGGTGATCGAGCGCGAACCGTTGTATTCAACGTGATCTGACCGAAATATATATATATCCTGTTGCCAATTACTTAATGCTTATTTTATGTGTGCTGACATTGATTAAGACCTTTTGTTAGCCATATATTCCACGTCTATATAGAAGACGCGGATCTGAAATATAATATTAGCCAATCGAAATTCACAGACGTGCGAAACAACGAATCCTTGTTAACCTTCGAACAATGCAATCGTATATGAAGTCTTGAACAGAGTAAATATGTCTTCAGACAAACGCATGATCATATTGCAGACAAGAATCTGCACAAAACGGAACATTCTGATATTCACAGGTGATGCACGTTCTTCGTTCAACACCGATCGACACAATCAGATAACTGGTTCTTCCCAAAATTCAATGTGGCGTTGAAATGTCAGCGATTTTCATTTAATGCCAAAGTTGAAGACGCTGTTGGTTGTGAGAGCAAAATTAACTCGGAATATTTCTTCATGGAATGAAAAGCTAGAAACAGTATGTTGAAAAATGTATGCCTGCAGATTGTTATTAAAATTGTAATTTTAATAGGAATAAATTAATGTTATTTTTAAAATATATATACTTTAGGCTTTTCGGAAGTGAATTATATTTGCATCACTTTTCATGAGATACATTAAGTTCATTTTTAATAGAAATATAATTACGTCGTGTAGAATACATACGACATTACGTCGGAAAAGACATTTATTTACATCATTTGGAAGAAAAGTATATTTACACCATTTAAAAAAGTAATGCACTTGCGTCCTTTAGAATAGAACATACTACGTCAATTAAAAGAAAAGATGTTGGCATTTTTAATTGCACTATATTAAGAATATTTGAAGATTAATATTGTTAAAAAAAACGTAATCTCCGAAATGTTTGTAATGTTTGTTTTGGCTATCTTGAATATTTGTTCAGTATCATAGGTTACTTTCCCTAACCTTTGACATTTAAATACACTTAATAAAATTTACCGATAGATTTATTTGTCATCCGTTTTTATTTATTAGTTTTAGTAATGAAACAGTTTTTATTTACGTCGACATCTTTTCAAACATTGATGAAATGATTTTCGAGTCATTACATTAATTTGTTTACAATTTAAAATATTGGTTCAGATGTAAATAGTCAATTTTTTCCCTATTAATATTTTTGCAGCAATAACAACTATAAATGTTTTCATATATTTGATGATAAATTTATGCTTTTATCATTTTCTTATTTATTCGTTGGTTTCTAATGTAATAATAATAATGTGGTACATTTGATGAGGAACTGTTTAATCCCACATCAAGACATATATATATATATATATATATATATGTGTGTGTGTGTGTGTGTGTGTGTGTGTGTGTGTGTGTGTGTGTGTGTGTATTTCTTAATTTGTTCGTACCATTGATGGTCGCTTCTTTTCCTGATATACAGGTTTCAGTAGTCCAATGATTCTGAGAGATACCCAATCGTGTGCTTTAAACTGCTGGTAGTGCCACCGTTGGTAGTAAGGTCGAAGACTAAATCTCAAACTTAACGCAACCAACCCCAAAGATCCCAACGGATGAACAAGTGGATCAACCGTATAGCCAGCTGATGAAGCGGGCGACACATGGGGATGTGTTACGTGAGGCGCCATTCGAAATTAAAACAGAGTTTTAGGATATTTGTTGCAGTTTCACAACTAGATTCTGTATGCTTCATTTCTATATATACCGCAGAGGAAGTTAATGTAAACAAGTGTGTGGGTAATTTCCGGAAGAGTTGAAAACCGTCTTTAAAAAACCACGCCATCAGCATTCACTTCTACTTAGAACTACACTCGAGTTCAAACAATTTTTGCAAAGCCAAATAACAATATGGAATGAGCGCAGGATTGGTTAAACAATAGGCATCCTTTTGTGTGTGTGTGTGTGTGTGTGTGTGTGTGTGTGTGTGTGTGTGTGTGTGTGTGTGTGTGTGTGTGTGAGTGCCCGCACATGCGCATACATATATATTGTAAAATAAAATTTCATTGTATGCTAGCTTTATGGGTCAAGTGCTCAGAATAATGCTCGGGACAAAGCTTCTGGGAAAATATCACCTGCCTTTTAGTAATTTTGTATGTGCAGGATGGGGTGGTGAAAATATATAAACAGGGGCGTTGGTTACAATTAGGTCTTACAGGAAACGTTGACGATTTCGGAAGGCTGAAATAAAAAAAATAATGTAATTTTTCTTTCGAGATATGTCTGAACATGCAGTTTGCATTCACTTTACTTATGCTCTTGTTTATCAAATTTTATTAAACATGCAATCTTGTCAGACGTGTTTACAATTAAGAGCAAATGGGAAAACCTGGACGAAAATTCATGTGGTTGATGAAACCAGTCAAAACACATTTTAAGAAAGTGATGAGAAAGAGAGACAGGTTATAGGGAGTGTTAGGAAGTGGATAAGTGAAGGATGAGAATACTGTTGTAATGAGAGTGGAGTGGACGGAGAAAGAAACATGAGAGAAAAGATGCCAGTCAGTGAGATAGGAGACGATTATTGACTTTACATTTCAATTCTTCGAGATTGTAGCTGTCGAGAAACCAAGAATGCGGAAGGAAATTCCACAAGCGGGCAGTGCGAGAAAAGAAGCAGTTAAAATAGAAGCTTCGGTTACATTTTATTCGTTTCACTAGACAAAGGTGGGACCTAGTTGCTAATCTAGTGGCACGAGTAAATTTATTCATAGGGGCACCAGTGAGCTAAGTTCATCGAAGCAGAAGGCGTGAAAGTATTTCTAGAAGAGACACAGGTAAGCCACATTACGCCAGAAAAAGAAAGTGCCTGCCTCTGAGCTGTCAAGTCTGGATCGATCACATTACAGAAACCTTACTGGATATTGTCAAGAACCACGAGGTGGATAGCACGGGAACCCGACCAGATATGACAGTAGTATTCAATTTAAGGGCGGATGGTAGATTTATATAAGTGTAGGCTGGATTCGGGAAAAGCATCGTGGCCATAAACCGACTTTCTTATCGGCGGATTTAGCTATAGATTCGATATAGTCATTCCACTTGAGATCTGCTGAGAGTGTTAAGCTAAAGAAACGCACTGATTTGCTTTCAGGGAGACTATATATATATATATATATATATAGATAGATAGATAGATAGATAGATAGATAGATAGATAGATAGATAGATAGATAGATAAGTATAGGGAAGGTATGGAAATGTAACTATTTTGTCTCGACGCTGTATGTGTCATATCAAGTGATAAATATTATTTCAAGTTGGAGAGATTTAAAAGGGTCAAGACTAGCCAAACCACTTACTCAGGGAAGCATTAATACATGAACAGACTGGATCAATCAAAACAAAGCGATTTCTAATTTGAAAAATATGGGAACTGACACTAAAATTAATTTATTGTGGTCTTAACATTAATATTTGATTAAAATAGAGATCAGCATTATTAATTGACTATTGGATTCACTTTACTTTAATATTGTTACGAATTTTAAATTCTAAGTTTAAGAAAAGCATAAGATAAATGCTGCTATAAAGTGGGTGTACACATATTCAGATCTAAAGAAATCTACATATGAACAAATAGACCTTATACAAACACAAAAAGACAGGCTGGCACACATACACATGTCTGTAGGAAAATATAAGTATACATGTGTGTATGTGTGTAAATATGCAAATATATGCATATTTTCTGAGATTTGTTAGTATACTTGCGTAAATATATGCGACTCTTAATTATTAAAAATATCCGGTCTTCATAAAAATATATAGGTGAGTGTGCGAACGCAAGATTTGTACGCGAGCATGGATGGATGTGTGTCTGCGGGTATATTTAAGTGTAGGCACAGACGCATTTGTATGTACATGTGTGGAAGTATTGACATATGTATATGCGGATATAAGTAAGTATACGTGATTTTGGTAATATGTAGCGTTATGCGTTAGTGGGCGGGTAATGAGTTTAAGGTCACTATCCAAGAATGATAACATCTTTTCAACCGGTCTAGGAATCCCCATTTGAGATAAGGCTGAGGTCTCTGTTTAAATCATGTTACTTGTTTCCTATTCATTTTAAAGAGATGTTTATTTCTGGAAAATATTGCTATCAAATGGAACGTATATAGGGTATTCTGATGAAATGAGCTAATTTAGCTCATAAAAATGAATTACAATTTATAACCGATCTAAATTATGTGTTGACTTTTCCTTTATTAATATCATATTGCCCTGGATAACATCCATTGCGCTCTCTATAGAGAAATAACACCTAATATGTTATATTAAGTGGATCTTGTTGGATAATCTTCACCATTCGTGGTTTGAAGATCATTTCCCAGATATATATATATATATATATATATATATATATATATATATATATATATATATATTCAAAAAAATTCAGAAACAATGTTAAATTGATGCTTTGAAAATCACAATATTAATATAACAATTGGTGCTATAAAAATGTTCTAAATAGTAATCAGATGATATGCGCTAGAATAAAATATTAGATTAAATACGTCAGAACTAATACAAATATTGATATGATACTGTTAGATTATTATATTAATATGATGTTAGATTAGACTCAACAGATATTAATATGATAATATATACCGAATGAAATACCAAGCAAAAATTAATTAGAACGTCCAAATCAGATAAAAATACTCATCATATAAAAGCAAATAACAATTGACAGCAGAGAAAATAGTATACATAAATTCTTAATAGCACAACACATTTTTAAAGTAAATAATGAAATGTGTTTACAATGAACAGTAATTTTTTTCTCTGGTTCAACAATTTAACCTTGACCTTAAATTAAATAATTTCTAACATTACATTGAGACAAAGGTAGCAAGGTTCAAAGAGGAAATTACAGGTTCGAAGCCTCATATATATATATATATATATATATATATATATATATATATATATACGGAGGAGAGAATAACCGGAGGGTTGCTGCCGTGAAGAAGCATGATCTCATTAAATAAATCAACTTAGCAATATTCGCTACTATCGTTACTCTCTCTTCGGTTTGGACCTGTACAGCCATAAAAGACACTGAGCTTCCATCAGCCACCTTATGCTTAAATCTTCGGGCACAGATTCGTCTCTCGAGGCAGACGGATGCCACATACAGTCAATAACATTTATAGATCACTGAAGTAAAGATCGGAATATCGATCTTTCCTTAAAAATAATAGAAACACAGAAATGTGCTTAATATTATTAAGAGTCAGTTCACCAGTTGATTGCAGTAATAAGTTAAATATAGATTTTAATAATTGTGACTGATGTTCCTGTTTTGAATTTACCTATCACTAATTTGCATAAAGGTAGATTACAAAATTTTATTAATGAATATAATTATAAAACTTAAATCTTATTACAAATGTTTTATCCAAATAAGGGTGGATTAAAATGGAGAAAATCAAACCCCATAACTTTATTTTTGTAAGAACTATCAATAATCATTAATTCATAAAATAACAACATAATTTTATTTTTTCACATTTAGAATAACTATATCTACCAGCTTGGATTGGAAACAGTGATGACTGTCATCAGAGTCGTGTCATTCTCATAATAAATATAATATTTTCTTTCAGTACTTCGTCTTGGACCATGAAGGCCAAAGAACACAATAACATACAATTTAAGTTAATAAAATGCAGTAAAAATGCTAATAATAAAAATAATCTGTCTTAGAACATCAGCGAGCACATGATTTCGTTATTGTCATGATTCAAAAAATCTCTGGAAAGAATCCATCGTAGGCATCTTAAAATGTCCCGTGAAATGAATGTCTATTTCAGTAGCTGATTAAAATAAGAGATGCAAATGATTATTCTCTATTGTAAGTACAACAATAAGAATGCGGTTAAATTTCAATAGTATTTTTGTTATTTTTGGTAGGAGGAACAAATAATACTTTAAAACGACTTCAGATAAGTGACAATTAGTAATAAATTAGGAGCGAATCTAATTAAAAAATTCTAATTAATCGAAACAGGAAAGAATCTCATCTGCTTCCAAATGATTTCAGTTGTTTGAGATTTATTGACACAAATACAGAATGAAATTAAAATCTATTTTTAATTTGGTATGAATAGTGAATGAGATTAAAAAAAACTAATATCAACTAGCAAGAAAGATTTGACAGATTTATTTCCTTTATCCTTTTGCAAATATTATTCTTTTACTGGATTAAGAATAGTATGATTTACAAAGAGATTAGAACAATCTAGAACTTCCAATGAAGAAAACCGCCTGCATAGAGATATAAAAAGTACTCAATAAATATATCAAAATAGAAACGAATGTAAGACGTACCATTTTGCAAGACATATTCAAGCTTTCCGTAAGGTGATACTAAGTGAAGTTCAACTACGTTTCATTATTTTCAGTTGCAATTTTAACAAAGTAAGATTATACAGATGGTAACATAGAGGGTAATTAAACTACAAGAACACTTAGAGAAGTTAGTAAAGGAAAACGAGATGAAACAAATAAACATCAAATATGAGAAAACAGAATGTATGTTTATCAACAAAAGGAACAACTCAAGTGTCGGATTACGAATTGAAGACACGAAAAAACAGGTAAGAAACCAACTTCATTAAACTTTCCCGTTTTCAATTCTAAGGTCAAATTTTATCTTTTACCTCATATCCCCATAAACTGGACTTTTTATTCCGTAACCCTCTACCTCAAGCGACTCATTTTCTTTGTACAGAGCAAACATCAGTATAAAAATGTTAAAAAATTATTTGAAGGTATTGAGAAAATTTGACATCGAAATTAGGTGGCGCATTTCAGTACCAAACAAATCTAAGAAAGATATCTATCTATCTATCTATCTATCTATCTATCTATCTATCTATCTATCTATCTATTCCTACCTGTTCATTATCTATCTATCTATCTATCTATCTATCTATCTATCTATCTATCAATTCGTTCCTTTTCATTATCTATCTAGCTAGCTATCTATGTGACTCGCTAATAGTTACAAGAAATCTCCTGAAAGTAGGTTATGTATTGGTAAGAATAGACTGTAAATAAAACATTGTGAATGCTTTTAACACAGCTATGTATATGCCCTACATTTTGTACTAGCCAGAAATGCTTCACTATTGAGAGTTGTGAATGTTTTATGTGAAATATGACCACCACCATAAAACAGTTAAACAACGTACAGTTGCAACTTTTCTGAAGATTTGCTTTCCAAATTGAGACTTTTTTTCAAGAAAAGTGACGGCATGATCCGGGGTTTGGATATTTCTTTCAAGATTTAGGTTGCTATAGCGAACCAGTTAGAAACACTCTGGGCATATGGTCTCGGACAATGCAACATGGGTTCATTACTTTATTTCAGAGACAATGCCGCGTCAAATAAGCATCGTAAACTACTTGCTAAATATTGCAACTTCATCATTAAGAAAAAATTGATGGATAGTTCTCTTCAGGTCTGAGAAATAACCTACTGGTGGATTTCATGCAACATGGTCAGACTTGTAACGTATTATAATTCTCCGGGACACTGAACAGAATGAGGGAAACAGAATAATAACGCCATCGATACTTTACCAATCCGAAAAAAATTGGCTTGGGCTATTTAGATGTAGTTTTTACACTATTTGTAGCATAGTATTATCTTGTTCAGTATCGTCTGGGATCATCACATGAAATTTATTCGAAAAGTGTATTTGAGAAAGTCTCACGTAAATGACACTGTTATTGCAGACAGGAAAATTTTCCCCAAGCTGCATACTACTGTGTACTTTGAGGAATGTTCCCCTTTATAGACTTAAATCCCAATGATGTGTGCTCTGGAACGTAATAGACAGGGTGATTGAATACTGCTCAATTTGTTTGTGGTACAGTGGATATCGGCTCGGAACGAGAAACCGGGGAGCCGAGTTCGAATTCCAGTTGAATCCATTGTATTCACTTACGCGCAAATACCCTTGGGAAAGGTATTAATCCGTCTCTTCCTTCCAGTTATGGGTTAAATAACAGGATAGATTGGGTTCTATAGCCTTGGTCGGCAACCAGTCTACCACAGAAAGCAATGGCAACCTACTGCGGGATAATGTTCTGCCCAGTCAGTCATGTCTCTTTCGAGACATGATCGCCCAAGCGTGTATCACGTATGGCACTGGATGTGCGTTGTGGTACAGTGGATATCGGCTCAGAACGAGAAACCGGAGAGCCGAGTTCGAATTCCAGCTGAATCCATTAAATTCACTTACGCGCAAATACCCTTGGGAAAGGTATTAATCCGTCTCTTCCTTCCAGTTATGGGTTAAATAGCAGGACAGATTGGGTTCTATAGCCTTGGTCGGCAACCAGTCTACCGCAGAAAGCAATGGCAACCTACTGCGGGATAATCTTCTGCCCAGTCAGTCATGTCTCTTTCGAGACATGATCGCCCAAGTGTGTATCACATATGGCACCTAAACTGACTGATTGAATACTAATTCATTGTTCTATGCATGTTAAACACTCTGATCTAACTTTAATTTTTAAAAATCGAGAGCGTGCATCACACATAAAATGCGTACTTACTTTTCACTCACCCTGTCTATTACGTCTGTCTATTCTTACATTCTTAAATATGTTTCGGCATTGATAAACATTGGGAATTGATCCCTCGCACGGAAAAGAACGAAATGCGCGACACTGGAAACGTAATCTTGCGACTGTTCGCACCAAATAAAAATATAACTGTCGGAACATGGAATGTCAGAACTTTGAACAACTGTGGACAACTGGAAAATATCATTTAGATGATCAGATTAAATATCAACATTTTAGCCATGTGCGTAACGAGATGGCCAAACGACGGATATTTCGTCAATGAGAACCAGAGATATACAGGTGATAACAAATAATGAAAAAAACGATTCGGATTGATACTGAACCAAGACATGAAAAATGCGTTCTGGGTTACTGCCAGTGATGTGAAATAATTATTTTGGCTAAACTGAAAGGAAAGTTCTTCAACATAACTGTTATAGTAGCGTATGCACCGATAAAGCAGAGTACTGAAGAGGAAATAGAAACTATTTACTCAATGCTGGAGATCGCCAAGGCTCAGTGTATATAACAAGTAATTAGAATTATCTTGGGAGACCAAAATTTTAAAGTAGACAAGGAGATGGAAGATGTATCAGTTGGCAACTTTATACAAGGAAACTGCAATGACCGTCGACACAAAATGGGTCTAACGATATATTGTGAATGACCAGGTGATAAACAATAGTTGGTTTCAAGAATACTCAAGACGGTTATAGACATGAAGAGGCCTAGGAGGATACACGAAAACCCAAAACTGACTATAAACAGGAGATTTATGAATACAGTTCTTCACTGCAAAAATTATCATCAGTTAAATTATTATAATTGCCGATTGTGAAGCGACCAGTTCCCGGTTATATATAAACTAAGGAGATTTTGGAAATTGAAGAACCTATGTGTCGCACCCAGAAAGATAAACAAACTCATAGACGACTTTACTCTGCATGAAAAATTTACGGACTGTGTGAAAAAATACTATGACTAAATTTGGAAACGGAATTCTGAAATGAGTTACATTAAAAGTAGCGTTAGCGAAGTTTGCAAACGTTATTATCCCGCAGAGAAACAGACGTAAAAAAAAAATGAGTATCTAAGATTCTTGCAAAAGAAACGGAAAATAATACCGAGAAATGGGACAGAGTACCAGAAACTACACAAGGGAATAAGTAGCAAATTCAGACAGGCGAAAGAGGAATTGCTGAACGACAAATGCATAAAAATAAAGAGAGTGGGCATTAACAATACAGAAGACATGCATGAAAAAATAAGTGAAGTAACATGGCAAGCGACAAAATCATCTACAGGAGGCATAAGATCCATGGACGAAAGGCTCTTATTAGAGAAAAAGAGAATACTTCAGAGATGGGACAAAAGACTGTGCCTCCTCGGGTTAACTCTCACAACAAAACCCACTGAAATGATTATAAAATCCATGACTAAATTCGCATCTAAAAAGGTTTTTTCTTTGTGTAGGATCAGGAAGTTTTTCCCGTCTTAAATATCTGGTCGGGTGCACCTGATATCCACCTAGGTGACCTTGACAAAATCCAACGGAGAATCTGTAATAAGATCGATCCTGACTTGGTAGCTCAGATATAATGACTTTCTCACCAGCGCAATATGGCTTCTCTGTGTTTCTTCTACAAATACTTTCATGGTCTCTGCTCTGATGAACTTAGCTCACTGGTTCACCCTATATATGAATTTACACAAGCCACAAGATTAGCAATTAGGTCCCACCATTTTACTTTGTAACCTATAAAATGTAAACTCAAATTCTATTCCAGCAGCTTCTTTTCTCACACTTCCCGCCTGTGGAAATCTCTTCCGTTTACTTACTTCAATAATTTAAATTTAAAGTCAATAATCATCTCCTATCTCACTCACCTGCATCCTCTCTCTTATGTTCCTTTCTCCGTTCACTCCAATCTTATCAGTATTCTCATCCTTCTCTTACCAGCTTCTTGACACCTCCTATAAACTGTCACTATTTCTCATAATTTTCCTCCTATGTATCTCCCTGCACAACAGTGACAGTAAAATGCCTTTCTTGGGGCTATATGATTATAAAAAAATCTATATCTTCCGCGACAAAGACAACGCCTGGGAATATACAGAAATACCGACAGACTGGGTTATTATAAACTGAATTGGAAGCTGCACAAATCAAATTTAATAGAAACAAAGCAGCAGGGCTAGACGCTACTACAATAAAGATGAGATGCTGGTAACCTTAGAAGGTTTTGACGTAGACAAAATTACAGAAATAATAAATGTTATCTGCAAGAGTGGCAATATAGCAGATCAATTTTCATCGAACTGCCTAAGAAGCCTGATGCAAAATAATATGAAATCTATCGAGCAATCAACTTAATGGGTCATATAACAAAACTCATCATCAGAATTTTGATGAACAGAGAGAGTAGTAAAATCAGGCTAGATAAAAGAAAAAAACAGCGCGGTTTCGTCAAAAAACACTGGAACTAGGAACGCGATATTTAACAGAAAGGGAAGAACAATACAGAAAAACGTGTAGCTGTGATTCATAGACTTCGCAAAGGAATTCGACAAAGTACGCCACAAAGTTTAATGGGGTTGTTCGGCAACCTAGACATATTCGGGAAAGACATTAAAATATTCAACAATCTTTACTGGCAGCAAACCACCTGAATACGGGCAAGAAATATTTTTAGTAGATACTCCTCATACCTCTTTCAATTGTTTATACAAAAATTAAAATTTGTATAAGAAAATTATATGTCTTCTCACCGGACCTAATCAAACTAAACAGCATAGCAATTCTGAGAGAATTAGATGTCATGCAAGAATTCCTCATTAGAAGCCACTTTCTTAACAATATAAGATACACAATGGTACCGTGTAAGTAAAATATAAGACCTCCGACAGAAAGAAGCTGAAGAAAACGAAAAGAAAAGACTAAAAATAAACTGCAAGAAAACTGAATGCATAGCCAACCGTTAGAAGAGGATCCCACAATGCCAACTACAGTGTGAGTAAATTAAATTCAAGCTGGCACAGAAATTTACTTACCTTGTATGTGTTCTAACAGAGGACGAAATTTGTGACCCTGAGAATCAAATGCGTATTGAATTGGCTAAGGATACATTCCAAAAATTATACAGAATATGAGATACGGCAAAATTTTGTGGAAACAAGGAAATGTGTACTACATTGTTAAGTGATGTGTGTCCTTTCATATGGCAATGAATGCTTGACAATCTTATCAAAAATGAAGAGAAGAATCAACTGAAATATAGTTCTGAAGAAAGATGTTGGGCATACCATGGATCAAACTTGTTACCAACAATGATGTTTTGGTGAGCATATATTAAAAAAGGAAACATACTTACCATCAGGAAAAGAAAATTGAAATGTTTGGGGCATGTAATGAGGAAGGATGACGTGGGGAATTTGAAACTCAAGAAAAGAGAGATACAGGGGAAAGCAACACGTGACATACTTGATAGGCTTGAACAAATGGATAGCAGAGCATGGATTAGGCGGAGTAGCAAGAGAAACTATGTTAAGAACTACAAGAAGATATGAAAGGCCATGATCACATACGACCTGAAGGTACAGAACATATAGACGAATGAGAAGAATTGATAAGACTTAAAAATTAATCAGTTAAATAAACAAAGCCTAATGACATCTATTAATATCTTCAAAGTGCTAAAATATGCTTACATAAGATCAGTCAAAGGGAAGATCTTGGTTAAATTTGATTTGGTTAAATATGCAACATACAAGGATTGTGTATTGTGCTCGAGTTATACATTCAGTAAAGTTTTAATAATTCACTTAATGTTGTCATTTTATAAATTCTACACGTCTGTACGCGCAGATGTAAATTTTCTTACAAACCCTTAAATAAATAGATACGTGTATTTACAACTAATGTATGTTAATATTATGCAAACAAACATACAGAAACACACTCATTATGTAGTAATAAATAAAATGAAAGTTAATTTCAGTTGTTAATACAATATGGTTATCTTGTGAACAGGAGTTTTCCTTATAATAGACGGCGTAAAAAACATATCACCAGAAACTACTACACGGTCAAATGGACAAAATCGTGACGCTCAAAGAGATCTAGGAGTGGAGGTAACAAACAAATCGAGTAAGGAATCATGGTGTTCAGATTTATTAGTAAAATGAGTAGGAAAATCTACTGTACCTAATAGAATAAGAAATGGATCATCTCAGTTTAATATCAGCTACAACAATAACATTAGAATCCTTCAACTACTTGACATGATGAGCTTTAAAATCACAGAAATGTTCGCCGATAGGTGTAAAAGGAGAGCCATGTCGATATTGTCAGAAATTTTATAGAGTATATAACAGTCCTGAGAGTGATAAAAAAAATTGTGGATAAAACTGCAATAAAGAAAGTCGAAATACCTTAAAGTTTCAGAGGATTTAAGAGATGATTCCTAGCCATGTTGGAAAATTTTCCAGAATTTACATTCTGATATTATGTATATGTATGTGAACATATTTTCGAGAAAGAGGAAGACAACTTATTGGAAGCGATATAAGAATTTAAGTTAGTTTCGCAAAGTGCGATTTTTATCTGTAAAACATTCCAATACATAATATCCTATACTACAGAACGTATTCCACGAAAATGTATATATATATATATATATATATATATATATATATATATATATATATAAAGGCACATTCCGCAACTTATTCAGAATATGATAAAAATTATTTTTATTTATTTATTTATTTTTTGTTTTTTGGTGACGTTTTTTTTTTGTTAGCCAAATATACCCGCGCGTCCGGCCTGGTTTGACGTGGAAAAGACAAAGATAGCAAGATTTCGGCGTGTCTTACTTGGATCAGAATTCACAGCGTGGGCAAGAGGGAGAGCCGTTATAATAGACATCTCGAAGACCAGCTATTCTGTCAAGGCCATCATCACGACTATCGACCCGAGGGCGCAGACACAATATTACCTATTCTACATTTCATTTTCCGTAAAAAACATTTTTAATGAGTTTTCGATCTCTTTTAAAAGTGCCATGAGGTTTGAATTGCAACATTGTAACTTGCTATTATACTTCAAATTTGGATTTTAGATGAAGCAACATTTCTGTTGGTGAATTTTTACTTAACATCTTCGCAATGGTTTTTTTACGTTCCATTTCCTTTAACTCACTGTAAATTTTTCTTATATTTCTCTCCTTTTGCCTTTTTCTCTTTATATTCTCAATTTTACACACACACACACACACACACACACATATATATATATATATATATATATATATGCTTTCTTTTTTTACTTTCATTTCTTTCTGCTTTTTTATCTTTTTTTTAGTTCTTTTTTCTTTTCTTCTCTTTTTCATTTTCGTTCCCTTTTAATAAATGTTTTATTTTGAAAGAAAATTTTCCCAAAAACGGAAAGTGAAGTTAATGCTTCATTAAACAAATTTAAGGTAAATCATTTATTACCAGCATTACTAACTACCAGATGAGATATCTTTTCAATATCAAAACAAAATGTACAATTTTGTAGTAGTTATTTACATGTTCTAATATAAATGATAAAAAAATTATATATATATATATATATATATATATATATATATATCGTAACTTGATCTAAGCTAGAGAAATTTAATGATAATTGTACACATTATATACATACATACGAGCACACACACATAAAATATATATATACTTTGTAATCAGTAGCTACTCCGGCATATACGCATCGCTCATTCGATAATGAATTGGTGCATACTAAACAGACCTGTCTGACTATAGCATATATATATATATATATATATATATATATATATATATATTAAAGTGGAGAACATTTTGGAAAGTGATTTTCCACCTCTCCAATTCACTCGATTGTAAAATCTTGTCCATTGGCTTTATGTATTGTAACAGATAGACTTCCATGACATTCAAACTTAATATCTGGATTGATGCCTCTTGTCTTCCGATGCATTAATACGCTACGTACGTTTCTAGACATTTTACTATGTCTCTTCAATTCACAGTAGGTGTTGACAGCGTTACGAGAGACTAGACATGATATGGTCGCCTGGTATGTCCTTGGCCTCCTACGTTTAAGATACTTTGCGAATTACTATTTAAAAGGAATTCGTGTGATATTGACATAATACATAAGAACCAGGGTAGAATAAAATCTATTTGATACAATATTATGAATATGAAATGGTTTGTGTTGCTATGAAACGAAAATTACGTGCGATTCTCTGAAATTTTTATTTCTAGCTTAATTTATAACAATGTCTCATATTTCAGTTATAGGTAATTTAATGACTAAAAAAACAATTATAATATTGGTGACATTAACTAAAGATCGATCTAAGGCCATATTTTGGAAAAATTCTAAGTAAGATAGAATAACGTCAACATTCCAAATAGGACGGTGTTTGTATTATAAGAAAAGTAGTATTTTCTGTCAAGATCTTCTAACAACTGATTGACAATGCTTATCTGTTTAAGCCTTAGATTATTGTACATAATTCTGCAGAAGAAATACTCTGATTACGTAATCAGTAGTAGAAAAATAAACAAATGCAATTATATCTTAATATAGCTGATATTCTGGGAATAAAGTACATGATTGATTTTTAATAAGTATTTTTCTATATTACTTTGTATTTTCTTTAAGAATATGCATTATCCTAGAACCTCGATTTAGGTGTAAAAATATTTTTCCAAAGATATAATTATATAACAAAGTCCAGGTTAGTTTTTTGCCAAAAATAAATAATCGTTCCAGTCTGTCTATTTTATCTCAATGATTTTGTACATAGCCATACAGACACGGTATTTGGCTGCCACATTAAAGTTGCGATCAAATCGAATGAATCTGCTAACCCGTGAACTTGGTATTTTAAATGTGTTCTATTAGAGAGACAACATTTTATTATCACTTATATCCGATTAATTATTTTAAATTTCACGAACCAGAATATATCCTATAAAAAACTTGCCCTATCGCAGATCATGAAAATAATGGAGATGTGGTTCCTATCATGCTTTGATAAACTCTTTCACATAAAGGTCTAGGCAACTCTTTGAACTAAGCCAATATAATATAATAATGCGCTTATTATACGGAATTAATTTGAATTTTCAAGATGAATTCAGATTTAACATTTTGCTAAATAATGAAGATTGTATAAAAAATTGCAAAAATTGTCACTTTAGTTTTTGTGAAAGCCAATAGCCATCTCCTCTGAGTATGATAATGCATTATTATTATTATTATTATTATTATTGTCATTTTCCATCATATTTCGATTTCTGCTATGGTCGCACTACCAACCAAGTCTGCGGAAAGGCCTTAAGGCAGGTCGTGGCGTGTTTTCATGGCTCCAGTTTATGTTTCTTCTATCTACCCCGTCATCCCTAGCGTTACATAGACAAAGTTCTACTTAGTGTGTGGGCTGTACTTAATAAGACAATTTTTTGTATATCTCTTAATCTCGGGATTCCAGGGATTCTTTCAATGTGTTGTTTTGTTACATTTTTTTGTCATTCCAAGTGTACCTACTATCACTGGCACAACTCTTGTTTTCAATTTCCACATTATATGTTGACAGTTTTTCAAATTCATTGGTTACTATGTTACAATCCGCTGGACAAGCCGTATCAACAGACAAGTTTTCTCTTTCTGGCTTTTAACAATAATGTCTGGTCTGTTTGCTTCAATTTTTCTGTCTGTGTAGATGGTAATCCCATAGAATGGTGACATCTTCTATTTCTGTAACCGGTGCTGGGTGATGTTCATACCAGTGTTTGTTTACAGATTTTCCAAAGTGTTTGCACATTGTCCACTGTAAATATTGCCCCACTCTATCGTGGCGATTTTTATATTCATTTGGGGCAAGCACAGAACAGCCTGAGATTAGATGGTCTATTGTTTCTTGGTGTTTATCACAAAATCTGCGTTTTCGATCCATATTATGTATAATATTTGCCTGAAAGTTTCTAGTGAAAAGACTTTGGTCTTGCGCTGCAAGAATAAAGCCTTCAGTCTCAGACTTTAATCCAGATGCACGTAACTATCGATGAGAATTAACTTTATCAGCACTGGATTTCTTGGCACATTCTGGATATTGGTCATGCAGAGGTTTGTCTTGCCAGCGTTGTTTCATCTGTTCAAGAACTTTATCTTTGGCTTTCATTTTCAAATTATTTGCCGCAATATTTTGTTCTTGGCTTCCGTTTTGCTTTTCTACAGAATCTACTAAATGTAAATCTTGTATTATTATTATTATTATTATTATTATTATTATTATTATTAAATATTTGACTATATTGTATATGTGTTGGTCAATATTTCCATTGAAATATATGCAATTGTATACAAAACTACTAGAAATTAGAATGAACGCCACCTACTTGCGGCTAAATATACAGGATCTGTAAAAGCTTCATGACACTTTACAATAAACATAGTGATACAAACAAATCTCATCGCCCAGACTTAGTGATCAAAGATCACGAAATAGAACACCCTTTCGTATTAACAAGACTGTTCCTGAAGACTAATATATCTTCGAACGTTTTCAAAAAACAATCAAAATACAAAGATCTCGAAGTGAAAATCTCAAAATTGTGGCAATGATGACAGGCACTGGTCAATATATATGCGCTATAAACATCAAAAGAAAAAATGCTATGAATATCAGTAATCACTTCCAACGGAATATGATAAAACTACAAGCCTCAGGCACTTGCCAATCCAAAGTGGATAAAGAAATGAAGGCGAAAAGTCTTGATATATTGCCGACTGTTGATTTGGCTTGCTTTTTATTTCCTTACGGCTTATCAAAACTTTCTGTGTTATTTAACGAGGAATCATATTTTGAATTGTAAGAGGGTGGTAAATGTTCCCTGGTGTTCCGAAGAGTTCCTCTCTAAATACTAACAGCTTTTGACGTTGCATATCTTTGGTGATCGAACAAGAACGTTAAGCAAAAATAAATAATAGATTGCAATGCTACTATAAACAGTCAAGCTTTTTAATGAGGATCTAAAACAATTTAGTAAAATCTTAGGGCTTCAAAATCTCCTAAGTGTACATTTTCCGTAAAAGAACTACCAAGTAAACACAATATCACACTTTAATATTATTAATTATACATTCTAGGGGATAAACAAAATTGATACCAAAGTATGAAAGCTTCTCACAATGAAACACATTTACCACACAAAATCAGATATTAACTGATTATACCTTCCAAGATTAGTGGTTAGACGTTGGTTAATTTAAATGCATCATTTGAATTAATTAGTCCAACATCTCATCTTGAAGAGAACAATCGTTTCATATTTCTTTTTGGATTGTAGACTCCACCATTTTGGGTAGAATTGCTATTTCAAACTGCAACCATAGTCATGTTGCTTACTTGAAGCCAACAAGTTATTGCCTCTTTAAAATGTTTAGGAAACATGAGATTACCAAAGAAACTAAATTCTGCTAAACTGAAAGTTCAGAAAATGTAGATAAATGAACAAGAATAAACCTCCACAGTAGCAAGAAATGCAAAACAAACAAATTCTTCACCGCAAAAATCCCCATCAGAGACAGAGATCATGATGTAGATCAAAATATTACTTAGAAATTCCTGAGCATCTCTGGTCATTAACCATTGACTGAGTGTTCATAATCGCTGACCAATATCACTGCCTTTCAATCATTAATTATTAATTCAATTTTCTGGAAATTAATTGCAGCCTATTCTGTCATGTTTATAGAGAAAATACGGAAAAGTTGCAGCATAATATCTGGGTGTGCCTGAACGACACCAAGAGAGTACTGCAAGTGACATTATAGGTTTGTTCAGTTGATACATTGGTCAATATGACGCTACAAATTGTACAGAACGAGAATTCACGATACATTGAAATTCTAGCGATTGATAGAGAGATCGATCCAAATTGAAATGACATAAGCGTAAAAATTCATGTTGGAAACATATCTTTGCTGTAACACTCTCCTTTAAAAGCACAAATATGAAAATATTTAATAAACTTGGCAAATAAAAGTATCTCGAGATAGAAATCAGGAAAATGTGTGATTTGAAAACAGCAAAATTCAGTTTATAATAGTATTCTTAAAATGTTAACAAAAGTAGCAAACAAATATATGGATAGCATTGCTGGAATCACTAAAATATATGAATTGTACCCATGTCTACTTCTGATAAACTGTGTGAGTTTTACACTATGCAGTTGCCACAATTAGATTTTTACATCCTGATTGCATGACACCTAATCTGTTTACATCTTCTGTTAAAGAGAACATTTGATGTCTCTTGAAATCATTTGTTGCGACATAGAAGCAAATTGTACTACAACCCAGCAAAGGTAAAACAATAATAATAATAATAATAATAATTATAAAAAAATCAAATAATAATAATAACAACGCGAATTGCAAACAAAAATGATGTTAGAAATCAATTAGTTTTGCAACAAAAATTGAAGAAGTGACTTGAAGCAACAGAAAGTGGTTCTACAAAAAACCAGAGAGAATACCATGGACGAAAAATCTTAGCAGCGGCGAATTCTTGAAGATAATACGAAAAAAGGTACTTCAGCTTAGGATTAAACAATCATTTGAAACCATATACTTAGGAATGAGAGCTTAAAAAATCAGTCTCTCAAAGTACATATTTAAGGAAATAAAGATATAGGGAGAAACCAGTAACAAATTTGTGCAAATGGATGATAGAATATGAACTGGCAACAATAGAATTTAGTACAACAAGGAACAGACATATGGAAAGAGTCTTGATTGACTTTCTCTTGAAGGAGTGCAGCATATAAAATATTAATTATTATCAGAATGTCTACTTCAGCAGCTCGAAAGAGGTTTCTTGAAAGAAAGCTAGAATTAGAAATTTAAATGAGAATATTAACCCTGATGCACGATATCGTAAAAAGAAAAACTATGTTTATGAGTTACGGAAAACTGATATTATATACCTTAACTAGAACCACTACAATCAGTTGTTGTTAAAATCCATTTATTATTTAACTTGAATATACATTTAGAGTAGATGAGCCTGTGCTCACAAATTTTCGGCCAAAAGCAATGTTTATCACACGCATTTCAGTTCGCCGCTCAAGATAGCGGCTATTTACTCGGTAAAATGAATCAAGCAAAGCGGAAGGAATTCAATATATTGATGAAATAGTAATTGTTCAGTTCTGTTATAAATTTATAGTTCTTTTTTCCGAAGATCTTCGAGCCATTGTTGCATTATATAAAACAATCTATAGAGTAGTAAATCATAAAAACTTTGTTCATACGTCATAAGAATTTCATTTAAAGGGTGTACTTTACCAGTAAATAACAACTAGATATTTATCGAATTCAACGTTACAAAGAATGTGAGTATGCTAATGAAATAACAATTGGCATTTGAGATAGAAATTTAATCAAATATCTCCGATTCTATAAATAAAAAAGTGTTTTGAACAATATCTTGCCTTATCACAAGAAATATATACCATGTAAACTATTGAGCAACCAGCGGCTAATATTCTTTTTCAATTGTTAATAGTGACTTGAATTATTGTGTGCACATGCGTAGTAATTGAGTCTAAATAATGGCTCTGAATATTTTGTCTCAATATAATTAGTACGGAATATGTTGAACATATTCGTAACATTCCGCATGGAATTATTCTGTTGCTTATTCGCTTAATTATATTATACTTGGGCTTCTCGTTTCGATTTTTAAACCACAATGAAAGAATGGCGTCGTGTATTGAATGTTAGCTAACGTCAGCCTATTCTCAGATTTCAACGTGCCTGGCATTTGAGCAAGGTCAGAACTTAATGCGATCAGTGAGCAAAGAATGACTTGCTTTTGGAAACTTTTGTCTTCATTATAGTCCACTATTGAAGTAACGCACGCATACAAGGCACACTAGAACATTCGCCATCCACATACGCATCATCCACAAACGCTCATACACCGACGAAAACCAAAAAAAACTATATAAAAGAAAATAAATAGATTATGTTCAGCAAGAATGATCTTCTATCATATGAACAAATTATTTCTTGAATATTACTCACCATTTAAAAAATCTTGTTTTTAAACTTAAATTTAATACAAGAATATTTACTATTATTTTAAAAACCCTGGCAAAATAAACAATTTACTAATTCCTTCATTGAGAAACATTATGCTCTTAATTTCAATAATTATTCTGGCCGAGGAATTTTTTAAGATAAGTAATATGAACTATTTCTGACCATGGGTATCGATATATACTTGACGCTATGACCGAAACTGATTTATATCTATCATTCGGCGTAATTAATATACAAAAAGTATTTAAATGAATAAGCGAATAGAATATTTCTTTAAAAATCTATACGTATAAATAGCATGCATGCTTTAGCCTGCAACAGTGTCTTCCAAGTCAAAGAGATGTCATAGAAATTTTATATATATTGACATTGTAGTAAATAATTTCAAAACTTGCTTTTCGTATTCGTCCATAGAATCATCTTATATTTCTTCCTCGAAAAGTATTCATTTTCACTATTGCCCAGTGAATCCGTGAAGGATAGGTTTTTAAATAACTTTGAGAAATGATTATGATATGTACTACTGGTGTGATATAAAATCTATTTCGTATAATGTTTGGATTATTATAATTTCGTTACTATCATTCAGCATTCTGTGTTATCTCTTTCATGATAGTGTTCTAAATATGCGTAAATGTCTAAACATCTTAAATTCTTCGATACTGATATGATATCAAGTTGTAAAGATATTAAATGTAAGTTAAATTAAAATGTTATTACAAATATCAGCATTATTTGTACTATGTAAAAGTTTAAAGTAACGGTCAAAACCGACTCTATAACTGTCAGACTACTAAAAGAGAACGTATTACCCATAATGCACTACAAAGATTTATATATAAATAGCATGGCCACAACATAATATACAAGGTCTGAAGTTTGTGTTAAGTCATTGTCACTTTTTACTGACCTCAGTAATCACTTTTATTTATACACACACATCACATATCCTAGCCAGAAGCAAGTGGATATGCCTAGCCACACTGACGAGCTGTGATACAGCGAAACGGGCTTGTAGGTGGATGACTAATATATTATGCTCTCATTACGATTGAGCTCTCTGGCGAAGAAAATTTTAAAACCAGTTTCCATTTCGGCTATAATGCGTGACTCTTCAGAAATGAATTGAGTTCTCTCGGTGACTGGCGTCTGTACACACTACCTACATACAAGGCGTGAAAATTTCCCGCCTCTGATTCCATGCGTCGATGGCTTAGAGAGTAGAGAGTCCGGCTGACAACAAATTGGTCGAGTTTCGATCCCAGCCAGAAGCAAGCGGATATGTCTAAACACACTAATGAGCTCTGATACAGAGAAATGGGCTTGTATGTGGATGACTAATATATATGTGTGTGTGTCTGTTTGAAGTGAAAGAATTTATTTTGTATATGTTTACATATTTTTAAGGAATTGTAATTTATCCATATACTGCATATTAAATCATAAACAGAATGTAATAACTATATTTATAAGAAATCAATGCATATAATTCATAATCCGTCAGTATTTCTTGGGCTCACGTGTTTGATTAGACATTCTTTTTATAAATAGTGAAGGCAAATAAAAATTTACATTCATTTTAAAACAAAGATGTCTACATAAACACTAAGATACATTAAATATAATGCTTAAATAATACTAATAGTAATAATAATAATAATAATAATAATAATAATAGATATAATAATAAAAATAATTATATATATATATATATGTATATATATATATATATAGATAGATATATGGGGTGTATATAAGCATATTTATATATATATATATTTAAATCTAAGCGAACTTCAGTCGCTGAAATGCCCATACGATCTTGTGTTATTTGAATTTAATTATAATTCCTATATGTGTGGGAGGTGCGTGTGTATGCATGTAAATATTATGAAGTCATGTACTTCATAAAAAATAAATAAATAACTTCTACAATGTTAAATAAGCATTATATTTAACTGAAATAAGAACCATGTTGAGGAATGACTAAATTTGTTATCTATCTTTAAAACGTTTTCTTTCTTCTATGTGATGGGCAGTTCAATTGCTTCGATTAGTTCTTTTGTATTGGAGAATGTTTTATTGCCTATGCAAAGCCAAAATACTTAAATAAATGATAATCAGTAAGAGAGTTATTAAGAAAAGGTTGGTCTAGTTTAGGAGGATGAGTTTAGCTTTTGGACAGTTGATTAAGAAGTGTATTACCGTGCGTTGTCGTGCAGCAAATTTTATTCAATTTTTCGTGCATACACTCAATTTTTCCACATTACGTGGCTGCTGTTATTTTCCTCCGAAGCCAAAATATATAATAAATAACCCTTTTGAAAGAACACCATAGACTAACCATTAACTTGTTAAGGTGCAATTTATACCCATACAGTAGGAATACTCGACATTGTGTAACTGTAATCATTTTCGATGTGCTTATGAGTAACAATATATTGAAAGAAAAATACCTAGACAGAAAGAGGGTAATCACTAAATCAAATTCATCTTATATATTAAAGCGGTTACTCTGTTAGACGACCGGATCTCTAACCAACCAAAATATGTATCATTTCATGTGTGGCAAACGAATATTCTTCTTCTATGTGCCCTGTCCCTTCAGGACGTAGGCGATCATGGATCTCCACGTCTCCCTATCCCTTGTGGCTCTTAGTATGTTTGTTCTTTTTGCTCCTGGCAATCCCCGTTCCGTCATCCACCTGATCAGACCCTGCAAATATGTTATCCGCTGCCTTCCTCTGTCTCTCCTTCCTTCTATCTGTCCAGTCAGTATCAGGTTCTCCAGGCTCTCCTTCCTCATTGCATGTCCCAGGAACTTTAGTTGTCTCTTCCTGATGCTCAGCATCAATTTCCTTTTTGTTGCCATTCTTTCTAACACTTCGTCGTTGCTTGTATGCTCAGTCCACGATATCCGTAGCATCCTTCTGTAGAACCACATTTCGGCCGCTTCCAGTTTTGTCCTCATTTTCTATGATATTGTCCAGCATTCACAGCTGTATTGAAGAACTGACATCACGTAGCAGTCTAGCACTCTTTTCTTCGTTTCTATTGAGATTTTCCTGTGTGTTAGTATTTTGCTCATCTTCTGGAACGCGTCCTTTGCCATGCCAATTCGCCTTCGGATCTCCGTGTCGCACATTCCATCTCCTGTTAGAACACTTCCTAGGTACTTAAATTCTTGGACTTGTTTGATTCTGTTATCCCCTACCTGTATTTGGCATTTTGGGTTGTATCTTTTGCTGATGACCATGCACTCAGTTTTCTTAAAGTTTATTTGTAGTCCTTTCTTGTCACTCTCCACTGCTACTTTCTGTATGAGATCTTGCAGTTTACTTTCCGTGTCCGCAATCAGTACTGTATCGTCCGCATATCTTATGTTGTTCGGGTTGTGGCCTCCAATAACAAATCCTGGTGTGTCATCTAGGGTCCTCAAAATATTCTCGCTGTATAGGTTGAACAAATCCGGTGAAAAGACACATCCTTGTCTTACGCCTTTTTCTATCTCTGTGTATCTACTGAGGTCGTTACCTGTCCGTATGCAGGCCGTTTGCTGCCAGTAGAGATTCTCGATAATTCTTATGTCTTTGCCGAAAATGTCGAGGTTGCCTAGCATTTCCATCAATTCTTTGTGTCGTATTTTGTCGAATGCTTTCGCGTAATCAATGAAGCATAGGTACAAGTCTTTCTTCATTTGTAATGCCCTTTCAGAGAGCATCCTAATCATGAATATGGCGTTCCTTGTTCCAGTGTCCTTGACGAACCCGCACTGTTCCTGCCCTATCTCTGGCCTGATTCTGCTTCTCGCTCTATTCATCAGGATTCTGACAATTAGTTTTGTAATGTGACTCATTAAGCTGATACTTCTGTGTAGTTCGCACTCGTTTGCACCAGGTTTCTTCGGCAGCGCTATAAATATCGACTTGCATAGGTCTTCTGGTATTATTCCGCTGCTATAAATTTCATTTATTATGTCGGTAATCTTTTCTATGCCATATTCTTCTAAGGCTGTCAGCAGCTCTATTACTATGCTATCTGGACCAGGTGCTTTGTTTCTGTTCATTTTGGCCATTGCAACTTCCACTTCGGATTTTAGTATTTCCGGTCTATCCATCTCCTTGTGTATTCTCGGTTGTTCTCTCTTGTCGCAAAAGAGATCCTTTATGTATTCTTCCCATCGCTGGAGTATTTCCTCTTTCTCTAATATGATTGTCCCTTCCTTGGATTTTATGGATCCTGTTGAGGAGCAGGTTTTTTGTCCTGTCAGTTCTCTTATCTCTTTATGCATCTCTGCTTTGTTGTTCCTGCTCAGTCTCTCTACTTCTGCACATTTGTTGTTGAGGCATTCCTCTTTGGCTTGTCTGCATTTGTTCCTTATCTCCCTGTGAAGTTTTTTTGTACTCTGCTCCGTGTCTTGGCGATATTTTTTGTCTCCTTTGCATCATGTGGAGGATCTCTTCGGTCATCCACTCGTTTTTTCTTCTGCGTCTGATTTCCTTTGGGGCTATGTTGTTTGCTGAGGTCACCACTGCTTCTTTTAGTGAATCACATTTTGAGTATCCTTTTCCAATTTGTTCATATTTCTTTCTCACGCTGTTATTATATTCTTTCTGCAGAGTGAGATCGTCCTCTAGTGTGTCGTATTGCAGTCTTGGTGATATGCTGGGCTTCTTTAGTCTTCGGAGTTTCACTTTTAGTTTGCAGATGACTGGGACGTGGTCACTTCCGCAGTCAGCACCTGGGTATGTGTTGCATTGGACTACTGCGTTCCTGAATCTCTTGTTTATAGTTATATAATCTATTTGGTTCTTCGTGTCACCTCCTGGGCTTCTCCATGTCCATAAATGTCGTGGGTGTTCTTGGAACCAGGTGTTAGTAATGACCTGGTCATTGGTTGAGCACCATTGGATCCATTTTTCTCCTCTTTCGTTGCGCTCTCCTAGTCCGAATTTGCCGTTCGTGTCTCCTTCTCTATCTTTACCTACCTTTGCATTTAAGTCCCCCATTATTATCCTAACTTCTTGGCTTTTGCACTGAGCCTTAGCACTGTATCCTTTATCAGTAAACATGTTAAAATTAGTATCCAGCTAAACTGAAAATTATCAGATATCGATTGCATTTTGGTTGTGTTTGAATTTATTTGAATGACTTAGATTAACAATCAAGTGTATGTTTCTCATATATTGTACGTTTCAGAAATTTACTTGTCAGCTTCCCACTTTCTATCTTCTCGATATATATCAAATTTGCATTCCATCTCCATCACATCTTCTCAAGTGCCTAAAGCTGTTTCTCTTTCTACAAGCTACTGGTTATTTTATCGCAATATCATCACTTCTTTAACCATTATTCATGGTTCCTCGTAGCTATTAATACACTAGTTCAGTCTGCTGACCAAGTCATCTGCAGATCTTATTTCGGATTAATGTAACACTGCTGTATTACAGAGTAACTTGAAAAAACTGGTGCTGAGTTACTCGAATGAAACAGAAAAATCAAGAATAAAGACAAAAGCAATTTTTCGAATCAGCTGTAAGAAAATAAATATCTTAAACTGATATTTTTTTGCCAACATGTATAGAGTAAAATAATTTTAATAAAAGTATCTAACAGTAATGAAGCATTTACAATCATGGCATAAAACATTTGCTAACATGATAAACTTAATTAAAATAGTCCCTTTCATATAAAATACAATAATAATGTTCATTGTTTGTGTCCAAACATTGAATGCAAAAGGGTAAAATAAATAATATGAGGAGTTGAGTAAGACTTTTTCTCGAAAATAAAATATCTTATCCTTAACCCAATACTTTTTTCACATCGAAAATAAATATCTCGTAAGTATTTAATGTCTGATACTAATACCCAGTCGTTTATTTATTATATTATTGCATTTCAGATATTGATGTATTTTCAATTTTTATTTTCATATTTTTGTATCCACACTTTAGAAAAATCAGTTTTGATTTAGTTAACTGTGATTGTTACATATTATTCGACAATTAAGCAAGAAATACTAATCCCCAAATCATAACGATCCATATAAGGAGCAATCAAATCCGAGTTAGACATTTAGGTCTACTTTTACCTGTTCTTGCTAGACATTTATTTGCATACACATATTAGATGTACCAGTTTTGGATTTCCAGCCATGAGTTCTGGGTTTGAATCTCACAATGGTTGATTTTGAATTGTTTATTTAATCGATCGCGGAAGACAATATGAGCGTGCAGCACCTGTGAAGACCCTTCTATAACTATAACACGCAGTTTGACCCAAACATGTGAACGTATTTGGGTAAACGGAACTGTTTCTCGAATGTTAATACAATGTTACAAGCAAACATATGAATAAGTTTCTGAGAGTACTAACCTTGCTAAAACTGTTGATCTCGCCTGATTATGATCATCTTCCAGAAGTTATAACTATTGCCAGATTATACTAATGCCATTATAAACCAAAGGGGCTTACTAAGTGCTCAACCAGGACAAATGTACGTAAATTTTATAACTGTATATACAGTATATTATATAAGTTATTATAAACTAGATATTTAATATTTCAGAGCAGTTTATGTGTGACAACATAATGTATATATATATATATATATATATATATATATATATATATATGACGCCCAACCGATGCATGAAACAAAAGTTCGAGATATCTCACGGCTACTGGAAAAATGAGGATGAGGCAAAATTCCATTATTCAGTTTAAGATGTTTTTCGACAGTTGATTGTTGAATGCGTCAGCACGAACATTTGGAAAATTCCTTCAGGCAAGAATTCGAATCATTCAAGGTCTGCCAAGTACAGAAATTAAATAGTTTAAAGATATGAATGTTACACATGAGCTCTACCAGCCCCCTACTGTGAAGGCAGTTTTCATCATCAGTCAACTTCAGCTAAATATATCTGAAAAATCAGTGCTGAACAAGGGTCTCAACTTTGTAACAACCATCAAGCAGAAACGATAATTGGATATCACTGCCGAATCGAGGAACATAGCCTTGAACATCAATCAGGCTCAGGCGGATTAGGTAAGAGGGAAAGCGAGACAGACATTGGAGAAAGCCAAGCTGTTCAAATCAAATATCACAAAAAGAGGAGGGGCTGGCAATCAAGACTGGCAAAAGGAATGTAACTGTAGTAATGGAAAAAAAAAAACAGAATTCACCGAGAAACTGGAAAACCTCATTTGAAGTGAAAGCTATAGCAAGGTAAAGAATGACCCTACGTAGAAAACAGAACGACAGCTGTCGCAGATCCTAATCAAGACCAAGGTCACTTTCAGCCTAAAACATATAGATAGTTGTCTCAACGCTAGAGCAAGCTACCCAACGAGTACGATCTACTCAAAATATACAAAGATGGTATTCCTCTCAGGCCGATTGTTAGCAGACAAGGTTCTCTGTACACCCAGCTAAGTTGCTTCCTTGAAGATTAATTGACTCACTGATACGAAAGTCACTATCATATATCCGAAGCTCTACTTATTTTGTTGCTCTCATGCAATGCAACCAGATGGTGAGTCTAGATGTGTTAGTCTGTTCACTAATGTATTTACTGTGGAAGCATTATAGGTAGTCTGTGCACCTCGGCGGTGTTTAATGGTTAGCAAGTTTGTCTCACTAGAACTAGTTACAACTGAGTAGTGAGTTCGATCCTCACTGGGTGTCCCATTCTTTCGGCTTCGTGTCACATCTAAGCGGCGCTTAGTAAATTTCCTATCGGTATTCTCTGTGAGAATGACGTCAGACTCATCTCTATGAGAACGTACCAGTATATTACTATTTAAGCTGTTGGAGACGCTGACATTCTCCACACTAGCAACACACTTCGGAATGGGATCAGACATATATCGGAAAGATTAATATTTAGCGATGTGCTTGCCATTATCACCATCCTAGGCTAACACTTCGAAGAGTTGGCATTAGGATCCATATTACTAAAGCCAACTATATGGCTGTGATATGTTAATGATACATTCATACACTGGCGACACCAGCAAGAAGTCTAAACACTTATGAACTATGTAAATTCAATTATATCATCGATACAGTGCACATGAAAAAAAGAGAACAACAACAAACTAGCAATCCTGGATGTACTAATATTTCGAACAGAGAGTAGGTTTAAGACATCCGTATGCTGCAAGCCAATTTTCACAGTAAAATACCTCAACTTCAACTACATCCACCCTTGCAATGTACAGAAATGTATTGTCCGCTGTTTACAACATTGTGTGAAAGTCATAAGCGGCATCCAGAGGCATATGAACAGGATGTGGTTGGTATAATTAGTACCCTACAACGTAACAACTACGCAGGTAGATTAAAACAGCTTTAACGAATGTGGAAGGGAGGGTGTATGAGGATAACAACTCTCAAGAACCAAACTCTGTTGCTACCCCATGTGAAAGGTGTTATCGGGTAAAATACAAAGGATTTATTGTAACATCAAGACAACCTTCAAAAGTTGCTGTACTCTTCGCAGAGAACTCTTCCGCGTAAAATCCCCAACAGAAGAGAACAATACTAAGGACAATGTGTACGCCATTCTATGCTGCTGTGGAAAGAAATATAAAGGAGAAACGTTCCGTCCCTTTAAGGTAAAGCTGCAAGAACATTGCAAGTTGAGATCTAAAAGTTGAAAAAGAAATAAGGAGAGATATAAAAATCAGGCATATGGAGTGAGAAAAAGGATCCCCGAACTCCACCCTATAACATGAAATTGAAATAATTCATAGCGAACACTAATGGAAACAATGCATAATAATCAACGCATATGCTAGGCCACAAAAATCTCCTAAGCTGGCCCAGCATAGAAATTAATACTAAATGCGAACTAGTACAAGAGAGAATCATTAGCGTCAAAGATTGCAACATCAGCTATGGTAAGAAATGTGATTTCTATTCATATTCAGAAATTCTCACGCTGATTCTCTCAAAGACACAGGAGATATAGGCGTTAGTTAGTTCTAGTCACTTGACCCAAAGGGTTATGAGATCAACACTTTGCTACAGCAGTGTTGAACAAATAACTTACAGAGTTGAGTTAAAAGAAAGATAACTAAATGATATCTGGAAGTGGCAACGCATATTGAAAGAAAATGATATACATCAGTGACCACAATAAAGGTTTCCGTTTGAAATTTGGCTTAGTGCAAAGATTGCCGTTTTTTCAGTGGCTTACTGAAAGAAAATCATTTTTTTGGCAAGAAGGTTTTTGTCATAATGTATATTGAGATAGAGTTAAAGCGTTAATAACATTAATGTGAGAAAATGTGTCACTTAATTGACCAGAGTTATGCTTACTTCAAATTATCTTGGAAGCATTATTGTGATGTGTATACTTTTCAGTGTTTTTGTTACTTCTCTTACTGTTTCCCGATCTTTCTTGGTGGAATTTTAATATCTTTTTATGTGAGTGCAGATGGTTAAATGCTTTTTATAGTGTTAACCTCTTTATTTATAATGTAGTGTCCGCAGATATTTAATTGCTTATTATCGTTTTTCTTGTTTAATATTTTTTACTTTAGTAAAAAAGAATAAAAAAAAGAAAAAACGAGATTATAGGGAAATGTAGTCATTAGAAAAATTATTTATTTTGCTGCGTAAATACCAACAGATACAAATAAACGACTCAAAACGCAAGCCCAAAACCAAAACATATAAATACAAATGTATAAACACTCAAGCATGACTAAAAATCAGAAAAAAAATAATATAACAATCACACAAAAGAAAAATCACATACCAAGCTCACAAATGAAATACACACAAAACACAAAAAATTAACTATGGACTAAAAATGTTTAGCAAAATGGCCAACATAGCAGTTAAAAGAGATCAACCCAAAATGATAAGAATAGATCAACTCACTATAAATCAATTAAAAATGAAACAAACATCCACCTTAGAACTCTAAAATACGTCAACACAATAAAAAGAAATTACCCCCCTGTAGACACTACGGTACACTAAAATGGGTATGACACAGCAAAGAGCAATAACAAGCAATTATCCAGCTTCAGAATAAGTCACATACAAATACAGTAAATTTCACCAGGCTCCATGAAACTAGACAAATCGTCTAACAGTAACAGAAGAAAAGATGCCCAGAGCAATGACAACATCCCAAAAGTGAAATACTTCTCTTCATTAATTCTATAAGTATTCGTTTGTTTATGCGTTTGTAATAATAATGATTATATATATATATATATATATATATATATATATATATATATACGTGATTGCGCTTTATAATTTTTCATACTTTCTAATAATAACATATAACTACTTAAGAAATAAAAGGAAACATGATTATTTAAAAACAACGAAAGGGGGACATAACCATCAATCACATAAAAAGTTACCATGGCCTCAATGTTCTGACCCTGTTTAAAAATAAAGCATTCCCATAATTCGAGATACATACATGAAAAATCCATTTACTCTGTTAAAAGTAAAAATAACATCATCCTTGATTATGGTTAAATGAATAGCCATTGCGCTTGCAAATACAGAAAATTAATACAATTTCTGCATAATTTATGTCAACAAAAGAAAATGATATACTAATAACATTGAAGATAAGGCTTAATAGCAGGATCATGTCAGTAGTATCGAAACCTGTATAAAAGAGGAAATGCTGCCAAAAATATGCTATATATATATATAACAAAACGTTTCTTACCTTGAGGAAATTTATCAAGGTTAATGTGAAGATAATATTTCCTAATTTCAATTAGCATGCAGAAATAATTGAAAATAAAAATACCTATATTTTTTGAAGTTTTTAATTTGAGAATGTTCCAAAATACTTTTAAAATTTTTTTGTGTAAGT
>JBBBDQ010001533.1:4480000-4502500 GCA_037127315.1 Ascarosepion bandense | reverse complement strand
TGCTATGCCAGTGCAAAAATTATTGCAAACATGTAATAAAGAACAGTTATTATAAGCTGAATTCCCACTTCCGGTAATCATATATATATATATATATATATATATATATATATATATATATATAGCTAGATAGATATGAGTATATATGAGTTACATATATGTATTGGAATCTGAGAAGATGATGAAGAAACAGAAAATATTATCACTAACGTGTTTCACTTTAGCTAAAACATCTTCAGAAAAAAAAATAAGGAGAACATATTATGCTATATTCTGATTTTGGATAAAACTGTAATGCTTTAATACACCTGATAAATATCTGACGACTCACTTTAATGAGAGGAAAACATATTAGATTATATACGTTACTTATGTTTGTTCTTTAAAATCTCATATATATATATATATATATATATATATATATATATATATATATATGTTTTGAGTAAGAATGATCGGATGTTTAAATGACTGAATTCATGTATATGTTAATATAGTATCCCAATATGCTATTATCTGCTTTAGTTTACAGAGAATTTGAATGCTCTCATCAAATTAAAACTCATCTTTTTGCGCCTTTTCTTTTCCTTGTTAATCGATACTGCTTCCAATCTTACTTAAGTGATTTGAATTTGTTTACCGTGTAAAATATTCTAGTAATGCCTCCTTAAAATTCAATCACTCATTTAAGACATAACATCTCTTCTAATGGTCATGTCGTCAGATTCTTCATTCCCTTATGATTCTTACATTTTCCGAGAGACTTAAAACCATGTGTCTTGAAAAAATGAAAAAACATCTAACAAAATTAGTAATGTCTTCAAAAAAATTATTAAACATGCATATCATATATATATATATATATATATATATATATATATATATATATATATATATATATATTACACTTCTTTATAAAGGTGCAATACATAAACAATACTGATATCGTATTTTCAAATATATATTTAATAAAATCATACTAAAATATCTTGAAATCTTAAATAGTAAATTTATTAAATACATTTCTATTGAATTCAACCACGGCCTCCGGATGAGTTCGGAATCTTCTGCAAATCATCTAGACGGTCTCCTTGATTACGTTGGTAAGTGTGGTCATAATACTTGACTTCTGTTCATTTTTAGTGTTACAAGGAATTTTGTTCGTCTCTCGCTCAACTGTGACCATACATTATAATCAAGTGTTCGCAGTCTAGAGAGTTAAGTTACCAAATATAAAGGGTGATATTGTCGTATAAATAGTTTCATTGCTCTGACAGCATTTTTCTGCTTCTCTTGCACGATGCTTACCACTGTTGATACACATAAGTTCTTCCAGAAACCAATCTTTTGACCCATGTTAACACTAAACCCGCAAGGTACTTCATGTAGTCTTCAGTGTTTAGTCTTATGCACTGTGAGGAGATAAATGGAAGTCTAGCATCGCCATCAATAGTGATCATTACAAACACATTCATCCTCACCATTAAAATAATACGATCCTTTCGTACCCTCTACATTGTCCTCAGATTGACACCCAAACTCCCTGAAATGTTCTTCCTGCACTTTTCGGTGTGAATATCAAGCAACACAGCATGCCGTTCACAAACTAACGCTACAATGTGCCGTTGACAATATATAAATAAATTCATAGTTGAAATTAAAAATATAAAACTGTGACAATTTATTCATAGCCCCTTGCGCATATATATAAATGTATGTGTGTATAGGTTTGTAACAAAAAATACACAAACCGTCTACATTTCCATGTAATTTAAGTTATATAAAAAATCCACAAATTATCAGATTAATTAAATCAGATTAAATTTCAGCTTGTAGCTTGACTTTATATATATATATATATATATATATATATATATATATATATATATATATAGGAATACAATTTTTTGTGGCAATTGACTTTTCAAAAACTTCCAGATAAGTAGTAGGAACACCGGAGTAGAAACACCGGACTACATTTGGCAGCAATATTCAATGTAACGACAAATGATAGATTTATAAATGCACTGGAGAGTGAGAATGATTGCCTTACACGACCCAGCAGACAAGCTTTCTTTGAAAGTGACCTAGCAATTGATTCAGTATAATCCTTAAACTTCATATCAGCGGAAAATGTGTGGCCTAGATGGTGCAATGTGTTGGTCTCCTAGAGTTTGCCTTCCGCCATGTTAATAGCAGTCAGAAATGACTTTGTGTAAGAATTAAATTAAATCAATTTTGTTTTATTTTCGAGATGGTCGTTGAAGATCGGAAACGGTGTAGGTCCGAGTATAGAGCCCTTTAGAGCCCTTCATTAATATGAAATCAACTAGATGCCTGTCCATTCAACATGACGTTCGTTACAAGATTTATTAAGAACGATTAGATTGGGTCAAATATTTCCCCATTGACAATGCAATCCTTGAGAATGAGACATTATACTAAACATGTTGGACTTCTTTGAGTTTTCTATGGTTATAGACCTAGTTTCGACATTCTTATTTAAAACTTGATAGTCAAATCCAGTGGTAGTTGTAAACATATAGACAAAGAAATGGATGCAATATTGCTTATTCGAATAGAGATCGCATAAAATAAGCTGTATAACCAAAATTGGCTAATATATCCAATAGCTATCCAAAACAGGTAAGACATCGACACATCAGAGGGTTTCCCTGAGTTCTTAAAGCAGGAACTACAGAAGCGTACTACAGACAATTTAGACTACAAGACATAACGTGATTTATCTATATTTCTGGGATGTATTGTATTATTTACAATGTTCGGATTGTTGTCCTCATCTTTGTGATCATATACACCATTAAAATAAGAAAACTCAAGCAATCAACGTATATTTTAGGCCATAAAAATTTAAGCCCTCCAGGCATAGAAATTAATATGAGATCCAGTAATACAGGTGCACTAGAGAAAAACGATTTCAAGCATCTGGAAAAAAAATTATCACTGAGACATGAAGTTTAAAATTCCAAAAAAAATCTTAGGTTTAAGGACACATAGCGCAGTGGATAAAATCGTTGGTTGGACTTGACCCAGTGAGTTGTAAGTTCAACAACTGGCCACGGCAGAAGTGATGAAATAAACTTAGAGTAAAGCAAAAAGGAAGATAACTTGGACTGAGTCCTCTAGAAAAGGTATGAATCAATGAACTTAAACAATCTACCCTAGTGAACAAAATAAAGTGTTCAGTAAAATATCGGATCGTACAAGGGCTGAAACGTCGTTAATATGACAACAAAGACGAGGACAACAGTCCGAAGAATGTAGGTAGTGTAAAGTAACGAGTCATTTATTGTAACGTTTGAAGAGAAAAAGATCAAGTTAAAGAGCATGAAATATATTGACACAGTTACAGGAATACCGTATAAACCGCAAGTTATGTGCTATTTCAGGAACAATAGCAGAAGAAATGGACAGTATTATGTACATATCACTCAGTAGGGACAATGTTACTGGGCGAGGGGAATGCGGCAATTACACTCAAGAAGTGTCGAGAGTGGCAGTGGAAGAGAATTTTCAGGCAAAGCACCTTGCTTTTTCTGCAGTATATGACAACACTTAAAATTGATTGAAAAATTGACGGATTGAGGATTTGTTCTTATTACATAAACCCTTGAAGAGTCGCCATTGTGATCTAAAATCAAACTTGAGAGGCTATTATGCGTCGCATTCTATCAATGAATAGAGACTTACCTATTTGAGAACGCCCCTATGAAATGTCTGTTGCAATCGGATCTGCCGCCCTGGGAAGATACCTTTCCTCTGAGCTACGTCTGCTGAACAGATAAGAAAAAACCAAGAAAATGATGACATGGAAGTTTCAGTGCCTGTTTTCATCCAAGTCAGTCACTCATTTCTCAAAATAATGATTAAAATTATCAATATGTCTAGTAATCTTTCTTTTACATATGTTCAGTTAAAAATGAATGACAAGTAAGTTTTTATTAACTTTTCTAATATTCTTACATGTTTCCTTTTTTATAAGAGATAATGAACGTAAATTGTTCCGTACTTACTACCTATTCAAGTAACTTCACTGCAAATTTTAACAACTACACTGGCCATTCTCAAGAATGTTATGTTCCTGATGCTGTTATTTTGTCCACATGTTTTGAGTGTAATGTAATTTATTTTCTGTTTTTGAAATGTAGCGTTCTTTAAAAGCTATCACATGACACGCACAATCGAAAATCGTGTGGGCGTCTTTCTATTATTAAAATAAGCTTCAAAATTCTATTTCCACATTTAGATAATGTAAGGTTAATGGTAGGAGCGGATTGTTTAATATATAATCCCTCTTTTTATGGCAAGATGCTTTTGATATTGTGATTTAAATAGTATTCTTGTAATTTAAAATAGAAGTTCTCTGTAAGTGTTCTTTTAAATTATAGGTTAATAAATTTTACTTATTGCACATTGTTTGGATAGGTTGTATGTCAGATATCTGTTCAAGGAAATGGTACATACAGACAGTTGATTTATAAGAAGAAACACAATCTTTTACAGGGCATTGAAATTTGTAGACTCTACTAGTCATTGAAAGTTTAGATTTGATGGGATTATTTTGATTAGAATTACGGCAGAAAATATGGTGTTTAATAATTTTTCTTGGAGCGAATTTATTATGCTATTAATTATTGTACATTTGTTTACAGTAAAATCGGCTGATGGTTTTTGTGCAATTTCTAATACTAGTGTCGTGTAAATTTTGAATAATGTTATTTGTTTATCAATTATATAGGTGAGAAAAGTTTTGTTGACTCGTATTTGTTTTATGTGTTTTGATTGCTCAAATATATTCTTTATTAGGAGGATGTGCGCTATTTAAGAGGTTCTTTATTACTGCTATTTTTTATCTTTCTGAGCATTAGGTATTATTCTAGATAATTATTAATTATATCATCTACTTATATATTTTGCAACTATTATTCTTTGCATCGCTGACGCATCGAAAGTTAAAAATCAATTAAAACCTTATACCTTAGGAATTATCAAAATAAAACTGTTACATTTTATCCATGAAAAATTCTGCCTTCTCTAATCTATCCTTTCAGAGGCGTTTCTGTATAAATACTGTAATTCAATATCAGTACAAAATACATAATTTAAATATTTCGCAAATTCTTAGAATTCTTCTTTTTAGATGATAGTTACAGAAAATAAATACCACATCATTTTTTTTTATATTTCGGAATGCGCAGAGATAATTATAATTAGTATTTTCTTTTATTTATTTTAAGGATATAGAATTTTATATTTTATGTATGCATTGCTTGTTTTAAAACTGGTATGTTAAGTGTTTTAATGATTACATTGAACAACCTGTGCGGCGAATTAAAAAATATATATTTACATTTTTGTTATTATGATTGTAAATTTAAAACTCACTCTATGTTTATTAATAAATAAGGAGAATCAGCAGACTGTAAAAATTTATGAGTTTATATTTGGCAGAATTAATTTGATAAATTCTAAAATAAAAGCCAAATTTTCTCACGTAGTAAACTCGGTAAGAATTAGTTGTTAACTTCATGTATTCACTGACACTGCCTACTAAAGGCTAAAAGTGAAAATATAACGTTCGGTTTCTAATTTATAATTTTCAACTTTTAACCATTGTGTTTTACAACACTAGTCTCGGGCTATTTAAAGTTTTTTTTTATTTAACTGACACAACGATCATCTTTGTAATATTTATTCCCAGATTGAAGGTGTCACTATAGTTAGTCTTATCGGCTATTTACTTACAATCACTTATATGACAACATAGAAAACAGTGATAATAAATAAAATCAAAATTTCTGCTAGATATATTGCTGACATCTTCATTTAAACCAAATCTGTTAAAGACATTATAGAATCTTTGAAAATTGAAAAGAATATCCATTTTAAATCTAATTTCAGAATATGAATAAACTATAATCTTTCTCGAATTTCTCATTGACAGCAATATTTTACCACATCTATATAAAAAATGTCTACTATATCTAACACTTGCCTTCTAAACTATAAAACTGAATGCCCTGAAATACATAATTCTGCTATCATTAATTACCTAATCCAAAGAGTTAAACTCATTTCCTCATACTAAAACATTCTCATTAAATAATTAATTAATATAAAGCAAATATTTTTGATGGTTATCTGTATGATAGGCAAATCAAATGCCATTTAAAAAACAATATAAACAATAAAGACCATATTCTAAACATAGTGTTATTACAATAACAATATCAACTTAAATTCCCAAAATCAAATGCATCTGGATTACAAAATAATTGCACAATTACAAAAATACATGAGTCCAAAAACAGAATACGTGGATATATAAAACCAGTCGATAAAAAAATCCATCATATTAATTGCTGAATTAAAAAAAAACAGAATTAGCAACTTTGATATTAAAATAACATGCCCTAAACATGTAATCCCCTATATGAGATTAGTGTTGTGAATATTTGCACACTCGCACAATTATTTGTGCAAACAACTAAACACACAGACAAAACGTTTTACATAAGATGTAACAAAGCACGTTCTCACTTGCCATTTATATTTGCAGCGCACATTCAGCCAACACATTAATAAGTATCAGAGTAAAATTTTATTCAGAAACAATACCACATACTAGCAAAATTAAACTGTAAAAATAAACTTATGATCCAAAAATCTATATTGATAAACCTGAAACACCACCAATAAATAAAAACAATCATAACGTAAGAAACTGCATCCTTAAATATGTCTAAATACAAAATAAATAAAAATTAAAATTGTAAAAAATCATATGGTAAAGACTAACATGTCACAAAAGTATTTGCTTAAATCACTGTACTCAACACGTGTCTCTATTTACCCTAATAACGATTTGAGAAAGACATAATCATGGACAATATATCTTCCTATATTCGCCTATCGTAGGTTCACACTCTCTCTCCCTTCACTATTTTGAAGATGTTTATCCCTTGTTCCCTCTTTAGGATTGGGTTCACTTTTCCTTCAAAAATCTTTTCATACTTTTTCACTTCTAGTAGCATATTGCTTATTAGTAGGCTTACCGCCTTGCTTTAGGTAAACTGATTAAAAACATATGATAGAATTATTATATATATATATATATATATATATATATATATATATATATATATAGGAAAACTACTAAAAAGTTGTAAGTTTTAAAATGTATTTTTTTGAGAGTATTTGTTTATTTCTATTATTATATTTGATATTTCAGACCGTCCTCTAAAATGATTACAAGAACCTCCAATCAAAGAAAAAAATCAAAGACATTTTCGATAAACCACCCATAAATGCAATGAAACAAACACCCAACCTATCAGCTATCCTCACCTCTACCAAACATCTAAAAAATACAAACCTATCAGCAAATTTTAAATGTCAGAAATTGCTTAATTTGTAAACATTTAGTAAATGACGCAATATTTTCTCTACCCAACACCAACATCAAATTGCACCAACCACGCCTCACCTGTGACAGCCAAAATATTATATATTTTCTCTTCTGTTTAATATGTCCAAATAGTGGATATATTGGTGAATCTGGAAATAGCTTTAGATTCCGTCAGTAATCACAAACTTAGCATACGCCAGAACAACCAATATTCCCCCATAGCAGTTCACTTCAATCAACCGGGACACACATTAGAAAATTGCAAATGTTTACTACTAGACTCTGATTTTAGTTCTATACACTCCCGCAGAAAGAAAGATATATACTGGATTTTAAAATTAAATACACACAACCTAGGATTAAATAGGCACTTAGGTCTTTTCAAGCTTTATAAATATTTCAATAGTTAAACATTTTTAGATACAATTAAAAATTTTCTCTAAAACAAAATTTATAAGTATTATTAAAGATAGGTTTACGTTTGCAAATATTTTAAAAAATATGTCGCTTTCTGCGTCACGTGATGTAAACGCGTTCGTGGAGACATTGTTGTTGCACTTACAACTTTTTAGTCGTTTTTCCTATATATATTAAGACAGTATACGTGGACATCACTATGTTATATATATATATATATATATATATATATATATATATATATATTCTACTATTCTACTAAATTCTCCTATTTTTATTTTGATAAATTGCTGATTTTGATTTTATACAAACAAATGCAGACAACATAAGAAGTTCCATCCTGTTTGTTAACGTTTAACATATGTCTTTCACTTATCCGCCTATTTTTTTCTTTTTTAATTTTTTTTTTTTTTTTTTGCTGACATACGATGTAAGTTTCAACTATGGAAATATACTGTCGTCAAAGTGAAGTGGCAAACGGATGTGATTTGTCTTTGAAACATGTAAGTTTTGCCTCGCTACTTTTATCAGTCCTGGCAGACATCTTGCATGGAATGTTGTTAAATAGTTTACTGAAACATTCTTCTTTCCATCGTATCATCATTGCCGTCACTACAGTTTATCATCCTCGTTACAATTTTATTAATTTTGTAGTAATTATCATCGGACTATTCAGACGTTGATAGAAGCGTGAAAAATAATTTGACTTAAGATTCAAACTTTCTTGTTAACCATAAAAGCAATATAAAATATTAATTTTATTCTGGAAGCTAATGTGGTCGTTACAGTTTACGTTTTTTCATTTAACTCCCAAAATTGAGGATTGTTTTATTAGTAAACTTTTTAATGCTTACTGTCCACATAACTGAATTAACATATTAATATTTGAAGTTAACCAGCTGTTCGTCGTAGATTATCTATTTGAATATTTACAAATGAATGTGACAATGAGCTAAGACTATTGAGTAGTTCTTATAAAAGATCAATAATTATAACTGGCTTCTAACGATCATTCACGATGTTCAATGACTTGAACTCAACTGACTTGTCTCGAAGAACTTTCTTCTCCGCAGTTTCACTCAAAAGGTATTATTTTCAAGTACTTTCTCATACTGCCGTACGCTAGGATCGTTTGGCTTTGCAGTTTTAAAAAATCGTCTAAAGCAATATTATCAAAATATTTGCTGTGATAAATGGACTCTGGTGAGATTCAAAACAGTGCTTCATAGTCAAAGCGCTACTATTTTAATCACTCGACTACAACGTAGCGTTGCAAAATATAAATGACTTTCAAATGTTAAAACTTATTTGGCAAACATATCTGATGAAATAGGAAAAAACATACCATGAATATATAATTATTCGTGTAGTATTATTAATTATCTCCGAAATGTGTTTATATTATGCTATTGAATATGAAGAGACGAAGTAGAAAATTTCCAACAATGACGCGTTTTGCGGGAGAAATTTTTTAGTTTCTTTAGCGTCAAAAGTTTGAATAATAAATAATTATGTCTTAGAAGAGTGACTTAGGATAAGTTGGTGTCGTAAATGACATTAATTATTCAATGTTATCAAGTCTCGGTATTCGACTTAAATATTATTTATAAATGGAACTTTGTCTGGATGTGTGCGTGTGTGTCTGTGTGTGTGTGTCCGTTACCTATAGACTCCGAAGCGGCTGAACCGATTTTCTTGAAAATTTACACAATTGTACTATAACCATCTGCGAGTGTTCTTAGCTAGTGTTTGTGTCGAGGTACCCCCGATAAATATCGAAAACCGGTAATCGAAAATATCGGGTTAAAAAGGAGTGGTCCAATTTTAATCAAATATGATACACTCATAGACAAAGACATAAGAAACGATATTCAGAAGTTTCAAGGTTGCAATTCTTACAATAGTGCAGAAAATCGATAATATATATATATATTTGTGTGTGTACCTGTTTATCTGCCTGTAAGTCTGTATTTTCTTCAGTCTTTTTATTTTAGTTTTTGCTTCGGGTTTGGTTCTAAGTAGGTATAATTGTGGTTCTTAGTCTCGGCCACGATACCATTTACTCAGAGGACTTATTTAGCCTTCAAAATTCAGTTTACGAAGAAAAATCTTATTTGATATCGATACCAGGAAATCAAAATTGGCTTGCATCCATTTATTTTTCTTTCAGTCTACGGTTTCGCTTTAACTGGAAACAACTATTGCTTTTTAGTCTTTCGTGCCAACGTCCAAAGAGTTTGAGTTCCAGGACCATTGATTAGTTCTAAAGCTTTCATTACACCCGAGCAACGCCGTGCTATACTGCTAGTAGTTTATATGACTATGTTCTTGCTTCTTTTATCTATGTTCTTATTAGAAAGGTTTTTGGTATTGTGGGATTGTTTCAGTGAAATTCCATTAGTTTTTGCATACACATACATACACATATACATTCACACATACACAAGTACACACACATGCATGCACATATACATATGTAAGCACATACATACACACATATATGTATATACGTACAAACATACACATATATCCATCCATGGAGTGACTATACTGTATTTTATGGTATATCCAGTGTCAGTGTATATGATAGACATGTGCAAAAACTGCTCGAAACAGCAGAAACAACAAGTGTGAAACGTGAAAGGAAAACAACGAAATAAAAATTTAAGTATAGAAACAATATTTCAGTGCCACCGGCATCAAAATCATTCAATGCATGCATAATGCAAAGTCAGTGCTTTGGACAAAATTAAAGCGAATGTAAGTAGACAAAATTAATGACTACCATGCTAATCTTCACATCATTTTCGCCGCTTTTGAGTTCGAAATAAATTTTCCGCACCTTTTCTTACTTATGTACTGCGGGAAGCGTATTATTTTGACACATGAATGCATATGTGAGTGCGGATAATTTCCCATTTTTGCATAATAATGTTTTATTTATTACCACGAATTCGTGAATGCATAGGTTTATATTATTTATTTATTTATTTATTTATCAAAGTATCTATATCAATATTACACAGCGGAACACCCACCGAGGAAAGATTATATAGATGCGAAGAGAAATTTGATAATCTTAGTAAAACAGTTATATTTACCAAGGCTGTCTGAAATTTATTTCTTGTGTAATCATTTCACCCCAAGCAAGGTGGTACCGCCACTAGTGTGCAAAAGTTACAGTGTGATAAATGACTGTGCATAGGGTGTATTGATGAAAGGATAAAAGATGAATGCGATTCAAGTTGATGGAGGATGGCTATTAAAGCTTCATTTAATTTTTTGAAGATTGTAGCTATCAGACATGCAAGTAAATAGAAAGAACTTCCACAGGCGTGGAGCGCGAGAAAAAACCTGTTATGGTAAAAGTGGTGATTTCATTTAACTATCTTAACAGTAAAAGAGTGGGACCTAGATGCCAATCTAACAGAGCGCTTAAATTTACGTGAAAGAGACACCAGGGACAAAAAGCTCACCAGTGCAGTTGACATAAAATGATTCGTAGAAAAGCCAGAGGGGAGGAACGTCAAGTCAGTGATAAAGGGACTGGTGTTAATATGTCAAATCAGGAGCGTTTTACATTGCAGATCTTTCATTAGAGTTTTTTCAAGAATTTCGAAATGATTGCGCAATAAAAAAGTACCATGACTTTGTTCGATTCAACAATAAGAATTGTACACACAGCCATGTATGAAGATTTTGTTCTGTTTGAAAAAACGTGGAAATACTTGGAACTAACTCATCTATAACTAGTTATTTTTATAAGTTTCATCAAAAGATGCAGGTGGTCATTAAAATCTACGGCCATTAAGTAAGAAGAATCGAAATAAAATATAGCTTTTGCCAATTTTCTGTTTTATTCTCCCAAGTACTGAGGATACTCATCTCATTTGCATACTTAGATATTTTACCATATGCTTATTCAAAGCATGTTTAAAAAACACATCAGTGCTACTAAAAATATGACTTTTTTAAATTCATTCATTCACACTTAAACGCTATTAAAATTGAATTTTATAATTATTGATAGTTTGGATAATCTAATGTGCGTCTTTCAAATCTGTTGCCTTTTCTTTTTCATGTCGACAAACCAGTTGTGCATTATCCTTCTTTTATTTCCCTGACTGAACAATTGTGACAAAATTAATCATTAACATCAGTTATTCATTATATGATGGTTGTTAATACTTGTTGCATTTACATGTTAAACATATTAGTTTTTAGTATGAAATTATTGTCATCTGAGGGCATAAATCCTAATCACCGTTCTGTATTCAATGCTTTTTTCACATTAATAAAGAGTAAATTGATTGTAGTGGAAATTATCAATATATCCCTTTTGTTTATGATTCGAAATCTTTATTAGCAAATGTGATAATTGGTATATTTCGTCTGAAATTTTCTGTTCCTTTACTGTCAACTAGTTTTTTCACAATCGCCGCATTGCCATTATTAACATAAATAACGTTTGTAAATTATTATCCTCTTCAGGTGTAGCATTTCAGTTAGACAAACTGTTTGATCAGTTTTCACGATATAATAATCTTCTACGATGTCATGTGTTTTTTAAGGACATAGGTGTCAATTGCTTTCCATAAATTTCTAATATTTGAAGCTTAAAACAGTCTTTTTTTTACAATTCTTACAGATCCACGTACTACCAACCATTGATATATGCTCATTATATGGGTGGTTTCTCTTCGTTATGTTTTAGTCTGTAATATCTTCTAATACCTCATACTTCATTATATGTTCAAGATATTGCAAACTTTTTATGCAACTCTTATCTATTTGAAGTCTCTTCTTCAAAGTACAGTTCTAGTTGACTCCATGTTTGCTAAAATTTTATTCGTTGATTAAAAGATTTATTCTCGTAATTAATCAATAGAACGACTGTTGATTACATTCTCTCTCCTCACACATGAGGAAATTTCCCGCATTCACTGGTATATGGGAAGATTGATGTCGCATAGGAGTTCAGTAATATTTTTTATTATTTTTGACATTTCTTATAGATTTGAAAATATTTTGCTATTCCTAAGAACTTTCGGATTTCAGTCAGTCAGTTCAATTCCATAAGAGATACACGCTTGGGCGATACTTACTAAGGAAATATATACGCTTGGCCTCTTTCGATACATTACTAACTAGCCAGAAGTTTTTTCCGCAGTAGGTTGCCATTTCCTTCTGCGGTAGACTGGTTTGCCAACCAGTGCTATCGAATCCAAGCTGTATTGCTATTTAATCCATAGGTGGTCGGAGAAGAGACGGGTTTATACATTTCCCAAGAATACTGCATATCAGTAAATGCAACGAATTCAACCGGAATTCATACTCGGCTCTCTGGTTTCTCATTCAAAGCTGATATCAATCGAACAAAAACTCACGTCCTTCGGATTTAGCTGTCACATATTCCTTCCCCATATAGGTACGTTTCTTTGCTAGTTTGACTTTGACATCTACAACTTGTAGTTTGCATACTCTGACTTTTTTTTTGTTGACACCCATATATTTTGCCAAGCTACAATTGATCATTTAGCCTTTACTTTTGTCTCTCCGTTACTACGTTGTCTAAGAACTCCTTCAATTTTCCGTCTGTGTTATCATCAACACATTATTATCTACGAATCTCATGTTTTTAAGATTGCATCCAATGTGGGATGTTCCCTAGCACCCTTAGGATAGTTAATCTCGCTGTTGAGATTAAATAATGACACATTTATGTCTTATGCCCTTTCTTATTTTCGTTTTATTCAATTCTTTTCCTGTCCGCCTTCAATATGGCTTCGATTATTCTAACATCCTTTAGAGCAATTCAATAAGATCACTGTGCCATACCTTTGCAAATGGTAATTGTAGTATTAGCAGTTTTCCTACAAGAAAACATTTAGTATTCTTGATCACGTAGGCTTTTGGTGGAAATTTTAAAATGTTGTATCTCAAAATAATTTATTGTTTAGAAAACAGTTATCTAAAGTTCAGTAGCTGTTACTAGTCTTTTCAATATTATCGGAGGTTCATTTGCTTACCTGTTATTTGAGTTATTGTGAAATGTTAACATGCACATTATGTCATTATTTTCTCTTCTAATTACAAGTGCTATCCATTTGTGTTGTTGCTGCTGGTGGTATTCCTCTGTTGCTGTGTTTTATATTGTTTGGTAGAGTTCTTTTATTGCGATTCTGTAACGCAAATTAACAATGTTTCAAGAAGTATGACTGTCAGCAACACCTTCTCACTTATGTTGTTCAAAGCAGTTTTTTACCATTGATCTTCGGAAGCGGTCGTATACAGCTAACAATGCAAACTATTTTCAAACGGATTTGTCGAAAGGGATGATAACTGTATATGAAATCTTGTATTAACGAGTTCATTTATGAGTATTACTCGTGTTTTCAGGTTGTTGGTTTTGTTTCATAGCAAATTACGTTGCTGTGTGAGAGTACACCGAGCACATCCTGTTCTACACTTTATGTCTTCTATACTTAATTTGTCATATGATTTGTTATCTTTAATAAAACATTAGCGTATATAAATCTGCATTTGTGTTTGTTTGTTTAGAACCATGCAAAATCTTTATGTGTCACATAACGCTGAAATTTAATTTTCTTGGAAGCATTAGTAACTTTTTACAAAAATATATTAATGTTATATATTTTTAATAAGATGTATTTCTAGTATTTTTTTATTGTTTCACAAAAAGGTATTACTGTAATTTTATTATACATTTGTTATACATGTATTTTGTTTTGAACCGTGTTTAGAGGTTAAATATTTGGCCATAGCTGGAATCCTAACAGGTGCTACCACCCCGGGTCAGCAACAGAAATTAAAGTTTATTCCGCGCACCTCAAAACCCCCTGATCAGTGGCCGTACTGCAGGTTGTACTCCATTGTCATGCCGAGGACACGCATTTGTGTTGCTCTCTTCTATATCGTTCTGTTGAATGGATGGCATTTATCCAGTGTTCTTGACAAGATCTCACTCTTTGACGGTATATGCTGTCTAATTCTGCTTTGCGCTCCGTTCATCATAATCAGTACTATTAGCTAATTGTTAAAAAATGATCACATTCTTTTGCAACTGGTTTCTTGGGAATGGCTGTCAAGGTAGATTTACTAAGATTCAGATGGTTTTCACCTCTGTCTTAGGTTTCTTTATTGCTTATGTGATATTGTCGATGTTGAAATCGTGTAAGGCTGAGAGAATTTCTAATATGATTCTATCATATCCAGCAGCTTTCTTCAGGTTTATCATTTCAAGTGTCGATCATACTTCAGAATTTTATATTTTTGTTCTTTCCATCTAATCGTTTATGTTGCGAGTTTATCTAACTTGTTGCAACATAGTTTTCCAGCGTATTTTCTATAATTTTGAAGGAATGTTTTCTTTTTCTACTGTGTTCACTCCTTTGATTTCATGCAACATGCAGATGCGTTTTATGTATGATGCCTACTTTTTCTCTTTCCTTGCAATATTCATTGCAATATCCCTCTTTAGCCTGATCTTCATTTAATCTTTTGTTATCTGTGTCGTTTCTTGTTTTATTGTCTTTTTATCATTTTCATAATGTTATTTGTATTCAATCTTTTTGCTTGCCTTAAGTAGGATTATATAATTTGCCGATATTACAAATGCTTCTGCAGCAAAACCGATTCCTCTTTGAAATGTATGAAAAATGTCTGGTTCTTTTCAAAGGTTTCCTCATATTTATAAGCGTTTTCAGTTTTCTTGAGAGCTTGTGTTGTTAATATTTGTTGTTAATATTTGGCGTGAAAAATGACCCATAAAAGATATTCAAGTCACGATAGATATTAATTTCATCTGCAATAATGAAAATGCCAAACTTCAAAAAAGCGTTTTATTTTCTCAAGCCTAAATTAGATTAACCCGGTGAGATTGAGAAATAAGAATTTCCGTCTTTATTTAATAATTATTTTATTTACATTCACCTTTAAAAAGGAATTGAAAAAAACTATTCCTTGTCTTTCAGTGGGATCTGTGCAGAAAAATAAAAAAGAATATTTTGACGATGATATTGAAAACGACTCGAAAATTCTCCTTTAAAATGCTTATCTCAACCAGGGGTACAACTTCATTGCATTTAATCACATATTTTTATAAATATAAATCTGTTACAACAAATACGTATCTCAAACAAATCCAGCAAATAAAGCATAGAACGAGCGAAAACTTTAACATAGATTTGCATATTTTATAAAGTAATATTTTCATCCGTAAATCAAAAAACTGTCATAACACCCGGTGTCATAATGTAAAAACGTATAAAGTATTGCAATATAAAATAAAGTATTAACATTCAGAATCAAATCACTTTTCAGCCAAAAACTTATTAGTTGAAAAATGAATATTTTCTATTTTTAGCAAAAAGTCTTATGAAATATGTATTTTCCTGACTAATAGTTATTTACTGTATCATAATACATGATGAAAAAGAGTGCTAGATAGACAATGGCAAATAGCCACATGCAACTTTAAAATCTCAGCTCGATGGAAGAAAGTTAACGTTGCACTTGTAGTGTGATCGTTGGGGTATTATTTATTTGAAATACTTGAAATGCAGTAAAACACTACAAGCTCAATTATCTGTCCATCAGTTGCAAAATACCTATACATTTTGGTCAGAAATGCTCGGCGCCCATCCATCGGAAAAAGTATTTATCCTCCATAAGAACGCAAATCTGCATAGAGCAAAATTAATACAAGAAAAATTAAAATCGTGTGGCCAGTTCTACCGCCCTAACATATCAATTTTTTCTTGAACTAACGCTTTTACGAATGCTAGGGTGGGGAGTAGCCACTGATACGTGAATAGGTGGTTGACCCAGCCGCGCACAAAATGTACGTAAGGGAAAAACAGATGACATAATGATATATAAAACATCATGTATGAAAGGAAGAGCATGTTTTACATTCTTGCGAGAGAAACAAGTTATGTTTTTTAGTGAAAACATTAAATTACCCAGTCAACAATGTTAACTGACGAAAACCGGAATTGAATAAACCGTAACTTTACGTACAACAGATTTAGACTCACTTTACGTATGATTGATGTCGTTTCCTTCGTTTGTATACGGCTATACAGAAGCGAAAACGGACAGAAGAACCTACAGGCGTATGTGATAAAATTGGTGTCAGAACAGAATGGCTAGGAAAGAAAACAAAAAGATAAAATTTATTAAAAACGACAAATGACAATAAATTTTGGAGAGCTGTCTATGTCAATGTACAGATTGAACAGAGATTATAAAAGATAATATCACAATAATATACAATAAAAATATTAGACATTTTTTATATATATGTTCCCGTTTACTCCAAAGACTATAATAATGGTGCCTGCAACCGTAAACATAGATTTTTGGAACTTGCCTAGGAAGTTGAATGTATTTTCTGATATTTCTCACTTTTTATTTTACCTCTCTGGCCCGAGGGAAACGCGTCATGCATCACTTTAATCAACAATAGCCCAATTTAATTTCTGGGAACAAACAGAATGATATTTTAAATATTCAAAGCACCATATAATTTTAGTGTTCCTTTTCTTTGGGATACTTTCTTCTTCGTTTCTATATCACTGTTTTTCGCAGTAACATTCCATCATTATTTCATGTATTTCTTTATTTAATTTTAATGTTGAATTATTATTATGGATTTTGTGACAGCATATCTCCACAATACACAACAATTTGCTCAGTAACTATCACAGAATTTAAGAGCAAACTACTGCGGATAAACTTATGCCCAGTCAGTCATGTCTCTTTCGAGACAGTATCGGCCAAACATGTATCACTTATAGTACTCAACTGATTCTATCTAAGTTTTATTTCTTTCCAGCGATGTTCATTAGGACTGTTTCAATCACTCAAGAAGAGGAATGTGTAAATGTTATCTTGATATTTTCAGTTTCTATTCTGTTACGTAGTCAATATATTTCCCCGCTTTAATCATTGTCTTGGCTTTTGTTTTCCACCGTATAACGACTGTAACAATCAAATTTATTCCCTGGTATATTTCTATTTGTTTATGATACCAAGAACTGTTTTATTTTATTTATCTATTTTTTTACTTGTATCAAATGATCCTTTTAAAACTCTAAACCCAGAGTATGTTAGATTTTTAATAGTTTCGTCCCAAGCAAGACGAGGAAGAACTAAAGTGCATGGATGTTACAGGCAGGGAAAGAGAAAAGTATGTGGTTACTGAATACGAAGACGACTGAGGAAAGGGCCAAACAGAACAGAGTTCATGAAGACAGAAAATGATTGACGTTAAATGCTTGAGTGATTGTAGTCATCAGAGAAACAAAAATGGCAAGTGAAATCCACAGGTGCGAGAGAATAAAATGTTAGATTAGAATTGGTGGTTGAATGTAGATAGTTCAACAGTAAAACGGAAAGACCTAATTTCCAATCTAGTTGCACATTCAGATCGATGCACCAAGGACAAAAGAAAGTTAGAACAGTTACAATAAGTTAAAATTAGCAAATCTATCTTCTTTGCGGAAACAGCATTTTTCATTTCCGGTAGATTAAACTATCCCCCCGTTCATGTCAATTCTGTATTTGTTTCTTGAACAATTTACATGAATTGATTTAACTTTCATTATCAGGAGTTTTTATTTTCATTTCTAAAGATTCATTACATGAAGGTATTCATCTGCACTTAATGATCTTACTTTCTTTATCTACAATTTTATTCACACTTCATTAAAAACTTTTTGTTTCAAATATTTCATTATTTCTGACTAATCGTTTGACAGCTTCACTCTTATGAATCATTTTAATTTTTAACAAATCTGGAAGGAGCTGGCGTTATGTATAATTTACTATTATTGTTTGTTAAAATATTTTTGTTTTTCTTGGAGATGATACGGTTTATTTTTGTTTGAATGATCGTATTGTGCTTAGGCCACAAAATATCGGCAATCGTGTTATTGATATTTGTTATTAGTATTATAATATTTGCACTTTCGTTGCCACCTTAATCTGCTATTGTTATTTTTGGTGCAGTAGATGACGTAGTGAATCGCAAAATAATATATATATATATACGCGTGTGTGTGTGTGTGTGTGTGTGTGTGTGTGTGTGTGTGTGTGTGTGTGTGTGTGTGTGTGTGCGTGCGTGGAAACAGAGAGAAAAAACATTGAGAGACATAAAGCTAGATAAATAGATGGATGATGGATGGATGGATGGATGAATATAGTTTAGATTTATTTCGGGACAACATCAAAGAGAAAATATTTATTACTGTAAGCGACATCAAAAGTTATGCATCGAGATTTAACTTCTGCATTGCGACACGGGAGCAGATGGCATCTTTTCAATTATTGCTGATGTCACAAATTCTGGTGACCGGTAACATAGCTAGAGATCCTTTCTTTCTTTCAGTCAACTTTCGTTTCACAACTATAAGACATTTTTCTCTTTTTTTCTTTTCAAATTTTCATTTCTTTCTTTATTAGTTCTTTTTTTCTTTCTTGTTTGTCTCACTTTGTTTCATTTATTTTCATTCACTTCTTTTATGACGTTCTTTTTACTTTCTTGCCTGGGAAAAGTATACAGCAATTTTATCGTTTCAGTATTTTAGGCGATAAATTTTATAAGAAGTATACGATTTATATGATTAAATATCATAGTAATTTCTGTTGTCATAAATATGTCATCTTTTTATTTGACTTGAGTATAACACTTCAGGATACAAACGTCCATGCTTATATATCTATTAACGCAGCACCCACACAGAAACACGCACTGATATATATATATGATGTATGTATATATATATATATATATATATATATATATATATATATATATATATATATATATCTGTGAAATGATTTGTTTGAACATTATTTTTTATTGATACGCGTATTTAAGTAGATATTGTAGTTAAAATCAGACAATATTTTTTTCTACCGGCCTGATTAATTACGATACATTTTTGTTACGAAAATGTGTTTAATTCTACAGGATACACATTTTCGTAACTATAATTTATCGTAAATAATCAGTTCGGCAGAAATAAATATATAATACTTTTGATTATAAACAGAATATTTACTTAAATACAAGTATCGATCAAAGATAATGTTCAAACAAATCGGTTCAAATTGTCGAGTGTTTATAACCAGTTTCTTTAATATTCGATAATGTCCGGAATATATATATGCGATGAGACGAAAATTACTACAGATTAAGCAACCATAACATACATGAAAACATCGCATTAAAAATACCAAAACAATTTGCCTTACACACAGTAAAATACCAACGAAAAAGGGAAAAGATTTTCTTACAGATTCTCTTTGAATTATCAGCAATTTCTACCGACTCCCAAAGATGCAGTGATCAAACAAAGTTAGAGCAGCTATCCAGGAACAGAAATCGAAATATATTCACACCCAAACCTCAGTGAACTTAAATTAAGACCAATTGTATCACGGCTGACCTGCCCCTCAAGCAGACTGAGCAACGTAATAGATAAAATATTAAAACGATACACCACAAAATAAAAAGCTACATCAAAGACATAATATATTTCCTAAGCTTCATGCCACAGAACGTAGACCCAGGTACATTTATAGATATATTTGACGCGAACTGTATGTACCTCAATATACCCATGAAATAGTTAAACATGCCATTACATTTTGGATTGAGAAACACACAGAAATACTTCCCATACGTTTCACAAAATAATTTATTATACAATGTTTTGAACTAATTTTAGACAACAATTCATTCCAATTTAACAACCAAAACTATTTTCAAACAACAGGTACCGCGATGGGAAAAATAACACCGACATATGCAACACTCGCACTAGCATACATAGAAGAGAGCTTATAAAACCAGATAGGCCATAAATATGGAGAAGACATAAAAACAGAATTAATTAAATCATGAAAGAGTAAAACTACACAATCTACTCCCAAACTTGCACCCCACAATTTAGTTCATACTAGAAAATTATTATAATGAATTGTCATTCCTAGATATACACATAAAAAAACAAAAAACAATTACATCATCACAGCCATTTACCATAAACAAATAGACACCCAACAATACCTATATTTCAACAGTCAGCACACTAAAAGTTGTCTAAAATCCGTCCCCTACTCCCTAGCACGACGAATTTGCACAATAGCAGCTAACGAAACACTTCGTAAAATACGCCTAGAGATAATACGAAAAACACTACAAATAAGAGAATACACCACTCCAAAGCAAACCAGAATTATTTGAAAAGATAAAAAGGCACCTAGAATTACTCAACAAAAAAGAAAAAAATAAAGGAAATTTTAAAGACAAATATGATAATTAAACGTAAACGACCACACAAAAAATTAAATACAAAACTCTCCGTCAATTCTAAAAAGGTAATTTATGCTCTAAAATGCTATGAATGCGCAAAGATATACGAGGGGGTGACACAATGCCTGAATTCAAGTGTAACCCTGCACAGAAGTAACATTAAACTATTCAATAAGCGGAAATTGTACGTTTCCCAACATTTACATAAATGCAGTGGAAGTAAATCCATAGCAATGCCTAATTACCAAACTGCAGATTATGACACGGAAACGATACAAAAAAGTCGTTACAACAAAAATAGAAGCTTTCTCTCAAAAAAACAAAATAAAAATCCAAAGACACACAGAGACACAAACGAAATTCAAACGCGATGAAAAAAGAAATCACTAAATTCAAACGGTATACCAAAAACAATAGAAAAAAAACTAGATGACACGTAGAGAAGAATTGCGTCAAAATCGCTGAAAACAATTCTGAAGTATGAAAGCAAGATTTGCAACTCAGTGTAAACATTTTATAGTCAACGAATCCTGGAGTTTTTAACGTGCATGTGTAAAAAAAAACAAGAAACACGCACGCATATGAAATTTCTGAACTGCTCATCACTTATCAATTTACATACATAACTTGGCCATCAGAAAAAGAAACGGACATCTATTTGTGAAGTCACAAGTGTATTTGCCTGAAGAGAGTCAAGTTTAGACTCGAAACGCGTGTAGCAACACAAATATCATTATGGTCATACAAAAAGCAAGTCATATTAATAACAACAGCAACAATAAATCTACATTTTAAGCAAAACGTTCAAGACTTCTCGCCCTTTTTTCTTATATATATATATATATATATGCAGGTTTAATCTAACGAAGATATATTTAACACTTTAATATTTACTTCTTATGAAAAGTCTTAAAACGAAATTGTAACACTTATAGATATACAGCTGTTATTGTGGTCATAATAATAGAATACTGCAACTCAAAAGCTATCAAGTTTCGGTGCTCAATACTCAATCAGTTAGTGAAGTGTGGTACAATTACAAGGTAATATATATTGATAAGGGAATTTAAGCAAAAGTTTAAAAAACAAAATAGAAATTAAGGATGTCAACATTTTAGTGGAATTCATTTGAATGGGACGTTAATATAGCCCAAAATGTTTGGGTTTAGACCAAATAATATTGAGACATTAGAGTGTAGCCATGCATTATATAGAAGTGAGAAGTGTTAGTTGTTTAAATAAGAATAGAAAAAATGTTACCAATATATTAATTTAGAGGCAACGAGTCTGAAATTAAAACAATAAAAAA